>SDVV010018232.1:0-13806 GCA_016164225.1 Gammarus roeselii
ATAGTCAATGCAGTAACAACAAATCATGTTAATGTTGACTGTAGGAGTGTATAACCTCCATTGGCCAGTATCAAAGAATTTACCAATAGGGCTCGATTGGGAAATTGTTTCAGGTTAGAAAATCTTGCGTCAGCCCAGTTTTAGTGGTATTTCTGAGCGCTCTCATAATGGAATAACTGCCAACGACATCAGCTCCTGCTTCCAAGCTGCTCGGCTGTTGTCGTACGCTCAAAATGCATTAAACAACATATCAATTCCTTTGTAATTATTCCTTTGTATCCACTTGCGCATAACGTTGACAAAGGTTGAGGTCCCATCCCGGCTGGAGTATGGCGAGAGATTGGTCAAAATAAACAGTCCCAATCCAGAGTAAAAAATATGCGCTGCGGGTATATTTTAAGTACATATGTAAAGTGCTCAGAACGAGAATTAACTTTGCTACTTTGTTTCATGAATTTCACACCCTTGAATGAATATTATAATCCCTGACGTTCAAAAACTTATATTACGATATCTGTCAATGATGATTTACTATTACAATTCCTGTCATTCATTCGCCACCAAAGCCTGATCCCCTTTCTTTATTCCATATGTGCTCCCCATCAACGCATTCAGTATTGCAACCTGAGCCCATGCAAGGCTACTGAATCCATTGTTTAATCATTTGCACCCGAAGGAATTTCTCAGATATGCTGCGATAGCACATCGTATTGATGAGCTAGCATGCCAGGCCATAAGCAAATCAGTACAACTCGTCTTATGCCTCTTAGGCACTAGTAATGTGCTTGGACGATGAGCACTCAGGCCATCAACATGAGATCGATCCATGAACACACCGTTGGCAGCGGAAATAGAGGATAGGTGGTAGGATGTAAGTGGAAATAAGCAGAGAAACATTTTGACAGTACATACTCAGGCGAGAGGGGGCAGATGGGTAGAGATGATCAGAGTCAGAGATGATGTTCGAGGATAAATATTTTGATTTGACGGAAAGATAATGGTAGCACATAAACAGTCAAAGTGGAATAATTTCTAATCTGTAGGAAATAAAATGGATCGATCTTCAATGTCATTTAAATCCAAACGCTAAGTAGTTTAGAGGTTTGTATATCAAGGAGCAGTCCTACATTGGCTCCCTTACCATGTCTTCTTCAGCCGACTGGCTGAAAAAATGCCACAAGACTGTGCTGTGATGGTGGCAAGCGCACAGGAGATCTGACGAATTGGTAAAATCGTTTCGTTGTACCTACTGGGTGGCTCAGGTGCTGATTTTGAAGAAAACGAGAAGTAAATGAAGCTTTATTTTGCTGGGTATTTAAATAGAAATTGAAGACACATGACAAAACACGTCCACAGGCCACGTGGTTGACATGCGGTTCTTATCATATAAAACTTACAATAAATTCGTCCTGCCAATCAATACATTCACAAATCTATTCCAAATGCAGCCGGTGCACGTTCGAGGGAATTCAATTATTGATGCGGCCAACAGGTCATATAAATAAATAGAGATAAATTAATATATGAGTCATAACTAGAATGACAAAGGAAGCTGGAGCGATATAATTATCAAAATTATTTTGAATTAGCGTGTATATCATTTATATTGTATTTCGAGAGTGTTTCTGTGGTATTGAAATAATCAAAATTAACTAATATGAAGATTTATTCTCTACATCATTGATGGGAAAACTAAATATTTTGTATGCGGAAACAATGGAGTTCCAGCCTCACTCACACCAACATCCTTATCGTCGATGTTTTTTATTGGTCTGTCTTATTTGAAGATCATCTGTTACGAGGCCATTTGGTCAATTCAGTGTTTCTCAAACTCAAACCCCTTTTGGGACTTGACTGTGTGGCTGCTTAGTTAATTAAGAGAGAAAAGTATTTAATGCGTTTGCATGGAACTTAAAGTCGCTACCTTTGAACCTGCTTTTCCGATGGTATGGAAAATTGTCCATCGTTCGTTAACGATACACGAATGGAATTATAATGCAATGGAAAAAGAAGGTCATTGATGAAAAGGAGAGGGGGTGTCTGCAACGAAATGAGTATGAAGGATGACTCTTCCAAGTTCAGGAACGGTAGGGGTGCCGGCCAGGGAAGATTTATGCAATGGGATTATTATGAATGTCCCTCAAGGTGAGGTACATTGATTGGGATGACCAGGGACTGTCAGTGGGATAGAATGAGTGTGAAGAATGACTCTTACAAGTCGGAGGACGTATATGGGTATGGCGGGAGACGGTCAGGGTAATGGAAAGAGTGTGTCTGGGTCATTTTTCAAGCTTGAAGATGGCGATGGGAACAGTAAAAGACTGTAAATGTAATGGGATGAGTGTCAGGGATAACACATGTTAGGTCGGGTACTGTGATCGGTACAGCCAGGGACTATCAAGTTATAAGGAATCAATGTGGTGAATGATTCTTCAAAGATCAGGGACGGTGATGCGGATCGTGACGGACTGTCTGGGTAAATGAACCATCACAACAGATTTAAACAAAAACATTTCCATTGCGTCTAAAATGTGTGGTCTGATATTCCCTACTTGGTAGTGATTCCACGTAGTGACAATTGCATGGCAATGAATCATGTACAACTTTATGATGACTGAATCGCGTTGTGAAATTATAGATCTGATTACATGCTGTTTATTGAGGAGGTTTCAGTCAGTCTATGAGTGTTTCTTAGCTCCAGTCCCGTGACAGACCAATATAATTTTCCAGCGACTGAGCAGAAGAAATCTCTTTTGGAGCCAGTCGACCATAGATGGTTGACTTTTAAAGTGAGGATGATGATGGTCATCAATACTTCAGGTGTAACAGGTCTTGGGCTGCTTATGGATTTCATACGGGAAAAATATGTTATGACCTGTTGGCAATTTTTATCTTATATTTTTTGCTTCTTAGTGATTGAGGCATTTCTATATAACTTGAATCAATATTGGGGATACTATTAGAAGGCTGGGAGACATTACTTCATTTGGGGTAGCAGCTTGCTGCACTATCTCTATTATGAAACTTCAGTTGAAACAATCATCAATTGGATACTGAATATTTATTACTTTTTACTAAATTGACGCTTATACCGGACCTGGCCTACGAATGTAAATTGAGTCTGGATACGACAAAAGAAGATAAGAGTCCCGAAAGTCTCCAAGGCAGGGTTACCTCTGCTTCACTCCATTATTAGGGAGATGAAACATCAGTCGCTCCGATAATAGATAATATGCGGACAGCCTTCGTCCTTCATTCATTGGACGCCAAGAATTGATACGTTGTGTTACACGTAAGCTACCAGATCACCCAGTCGATCCCATTTCAACCCATTCATTTCGGGTGCAACAACTTCAACTGCAAATCATTGTAGCCCAACAAAGTTGTGTGCAACAAAACTGATCGTCGGTCGTCGGAGCCCATAAACTCTCAACCTACCCAACTTTCGAGAAGCAAATAAGACAGTCTACCTTCTTAACTCATCTAATTCCTGCAAACTATTTAAGACAGTCTACACTCTCAACCCATCCAATTCTCGTGTATCTGATCAGATAGAGCTCCTTCTTCGCCCAACAAGTTATAATGGAGTTGATCACAACCGAATGGAATTAGAAAGCCCTACCCTGCAGAAATATTGGAAAAGATCACTGTAGTTTGACGTCCCTTCTGAATACGAATAGGAACTTGAGTTGGATATCTATTGTTTGACGTCTATTTAGGTCACGACGAAGTGTTTGAGTCAGATCTCTGTAGTTGTGACGTCCCTCTATGTATTTATGAAGTATTATGGTCAGATATACGTAGTTTGACGCCCTCCATGACACGAAGACGTTTTGGGTCAGGTCACAGTAGTTTGACACGGCTTCAGGACACCATAAAGTGTTGGAGCCGGATTTCAGTTGTTTAACGTTGGATCAGATCTCTGCATTTCGACGTCACTTCAGGATGCGATGAAGTATTCGGGTCGGATCTTCGTAGTTTGGCGTTTGATTTGACATAAAATATATTCGGGTCGTGTCTCTCCAATTTTGACGTCCCTCCAGATTACGATAAAAAATTAGGGACAGATCTGAGGTTGGACGTTACTTCAGGACACGCTGAATATGTTGGGTCTGAGCACTGAAGTTTGAGGTCCCTTCCAGACGCGAAAAGGTTTTGGTAAGGATTTCTGCAGTTTGACGTTCGTTCAAGAGAAGAAGAAGTACATAGCGCAGCTAAGGTTTTCGTTATTTTCTTCGAGTACTTTTGTACGTATTTGGTGCGACCTACTGCAATTGTAAGGCCCCGATGACGACCATCGAAATCATTTGTATGTTGTCGGCGATTTCTTTCGTCGCCTGCCGCTCGCTGAGACGACCCAAACATGACGAGAGATGACACTGACACGGGGGATGGACATAACATGAGCCGGACACGTTTGGCAAGAGCCAGTCTATGGTAAACAGTTGGAGCGGCCATGAGGAATATCAGTCTCAATCTGCAGCTGAGGCGGACTTGGAGCTGTGGATTGGGTCTGTGGATCAGTGAGATTTAGGTAAAATTTTCATCAACCTAGAAAAAACAAGGGAAATTCATAAATTAAAAGTTTTTACGATGTAATGGGAGTTTTGGGAGGGGGAGATATTTAGAGATGCAATTATGTGGTATAATTCGTGTCGGGGGTCATAGAGTGACTGAAACGAAACCAAGCAGTTTTTTTGATGGGTTGATACAATTTGAGCAAACAGTATCAAATAAATTGCAGTATCAAATAAATTACATTATCAAATAAATTGCAGTATCAAATAAACTGCATTATAAAATACATTGCATCATCAAATAAATTGCAATAGTCCTCTGTTTCATTGTTTCACACCCGATAATAAGAGCAAAGGGAACTGCGCAACGTACCACGGGACCGACATACCGAGCCACCTAAGAGGCACTGCGTCAAAATTCACGCACTTGCATTCCCCATCACTCCCATACATGCCATATCCATCGTTCTTTACATGACGCTCTTAAATAGATTTAATCATTTTAGTTTTTCACCAGTGAATAATGATCATCCAACTGTTTTTTATTTCCTCTACGATTGATTGCCTAAGCTATACTTTCGGTAATTGTTTCGACGTGTTTCTTATCAGTTTCCATTAAATAACGGTAAAAAAATAACATCTGGAAAATATCGGGAGTTCAAAAACCTTTACCTAGCACATAAGCCCAATATATGTGAACTTAGAAACAAACTATTTCAAATAGCTAAATAATAGAACATTCCTAACTTTCACAAACGTATTGTCAGATTAATTATTTGCATTCAAGTGTACCAGAAACGATTCACATCCTCACGCATTCGTCCTGACGCCCCCCCCCCCCCCGTGCCTGACACGAATCAAGTCTCATATTTGGGACGGTTGATATAACGTTGAATCTTGTCTTCCAGTCAGAAATACCTCGCAATCGCCAACAATCTCCGGCCGTCATCAGGGACAATCAATCTTGTCTGAAAATGTTTCGCATGAAATTCTTCTCCAGCCCGTGTAGCTCTTGGGGCGAATTAGAGAAGATTTAATAAATTCGTTTGCAGTGTTGGACAGAGAAGTTACTACTTGGGGCTCCACATTCAACGGATGGATTGGGGGCCTCGCTTCTCAGGCGAGCCGCTTCTGCCAGTTCTCAGCTGCCTGATTGGGAGAATTTTGCTCGTATCCCGATTTGGGCGGCTGCTACTGGTTAACATCGACACCCCGCCCCCTTTCCCGGGACCGGGCGGTGCCTGCCCGCGGGTTACCGGATGGATATTTAGGCTCGCTCCTCATACCAAGTTTCACTAGCCGGAGCCCAGCATCCTGCGGGGGAGAGGGCGGCTCGTTTTTCGGACCGGATGACTCGCTCCGGAGCCCATCGTCCATGGGTGGACTGGTAGGTTGATTTTTCAGAACAGGCGCCTTCTGCTGTTTCCCTGCGTTTCAAGGGATGAGGGAGTCTTGTTCCACACCAGACATTCCTCGGAATGTGTTTTCATACTTTTCCGGAAACGTGGCTACATCTATGCACCAACATACAGGGAGTAGTATTGATATAATTGAAAGCAAATGAAAAGTTTTATACAGGATGCTATGACAGATATCATGCCTATCGCACAAATATACTATAACATAACTGATCAAAGATAATAGTTGCATTATATGATCTGTGTTCAGCTTCAAGAGTTGTCTGGTCAAGTGTTGTGACTGATATGCTATTGTTCCCATGCCTTTCAATGCCGATCATTACGACCGAACAGCCAACACTCGTTTCCAAACTCATGTGCATTTATAATAGTTATCTTATTAGGAGCAGTGTTTTGAACATGCACAGGCATATGTAACAAAACTCTCGGAATGAGACTTCATTTTGTTCACTAAAACGGCATTCGTCAATCTGAATCGCTATCAAATATTCGACAAAGCAAGAATTCAAGTAAATCAACTCGACAGCTTTCAACTCGTTGCATGAACCAAATTGAATACAAGCGTTTCAAAGTAGCTCGGTTGTTCCGTAGAATGATAGATGTGATGTCCGAAGCCATATGTGAATTTTGATGATGCCAAAAGCCATTAATGTATGCAGCGGCCTTAGAGATACAGAGCGTCTAATACACAACGACGCCGCCAAAGTAATATGGTTCATGTCCCGTAACATGTGATTCTGTGCACAATGACTACCTTCACTCGTGGGAGCAACATTTTCTCCCTGAAGGCTTTGCTGGCATTTATTGTGTAATAGTTCATTTAGCCAAATGGTTTCATATGCAGACCCTAGAGATTAGGTTGAGGGAAAACTCTAATATGATCTCATTCATTTTGTCAAAAAATGATGAATAATTACTAAATTTATAATTTTTATAAATGTTTTCTGATATTTGAATAGTGTAAATTCGAACGGACCTCATCGTTCAGGACTGGCAGCAAATGGGGAATCGGTGGAGGGGGCGAGAGAGGGGGGGAAGCATAGAGGGCAATAAGGGAGGGGGGGTATAAGGTGCAGGGAGAGGGAGCAGTGTATATGCTTGGTAATATAATGAATAATTTGATTGAAATTATATCTTTCGATTATGAAGGGCCTGATCCGTGATCTGGTGGAGTGTTCATTGATAGCGATACAACGTTGTAAGCTTGAAAAAAATCAATTATATTTTTGTATTTACGAGAAGTGCTCTGATAAACTGCAAAATGGGCTAATACATAGATTCATGACGGAAAATATAACGCAGTTATGCGTTTACAATCGTCCTGCCCTTAGAAGAAAAAGCAGACGACAGCCTGTGAAGTCATCAATAATGTGTGTAAGCCAGCCACAGCTCAAAAAATACTAATGACGGACAGCGATGATAGAATAACAAAAAAAAACGATCATACATGGCCAAGGGCAAACCGGCATTCATTTTTTAAGCGTAATTTCTACCCAAGTGAATTATGGCACTCCCCTCCATGTTCGGTCATAACGAGAGCTTGGTGACCTGTCTCATGTGCTTCAAAACATTCTCAACACCATAATGGCTCCTTGTCATGTGGTCGTAATTATGGTACTCCCCTCCATGTTCGGTCATAACGAGAGCTTGGGGACCTGTCTCATGTGCTTCAAAACATTCCCAACACCATACTGTCTCCTTGTCGTGCGGTCGTAATTATGGTACTGCTCCATGTTCGGTCATAACGAGAGCTTGGCGACCTGTCTCATGTGCTTCAAAACATTCCCAACACCATACTGTCTCCTTGTCGTGTGGCCATAATTCAATCACTTCAACAGTCATGGAAGAAAGAAAGTGTTTGCGATCTTTCTGTCACGACATTTCGTCCATTTATCATTCGTTGTGGGTTACCTGTCTCTCCACCCAGGAGAGCAAGCGTACCTGGAAGGGAAAAGAACACCATCATGGTAATGAGACACAAGCGGAAAAGACGGTTTTTAATTGCGTTCATTGTTAACTCCGGCCGCCATTGTTTCAAGGTCTTGGTAATTAACAGATTACGAATGAGACGCAAACGATCTACAAATGTTAGAGAAGACTAGCAGCTGGTGGCCGAACTGTGGTGTAGATGAATTAATATCCATTTAACATCTAATTGTAGCGGTTGTGCAATATGTAAAAAACTTTGTACAGTATGTTCAAACTATTTGTAATAATATCAGCCATATTATTTCGCACAGAAGAAAATTACAATAGATATTTTGTCAGAGAGAGCCACCGATCTCGAGCTTACAACAGCCAGCTATCACAGTCTTGTGACTGTATGTCTTGAGGAAAGTAAACTCAAGTTGAAATCTAAACCTGTCCAAACACAATCCATTTTCTTGAGAGAATAAACCATAAAAAACATGCCTCAATTTTCATTGATCCATGTATAGAATGATAACTATTAGGAAGTTCAAATATTTTTCGGTGTATATAAATTGAAGAATTCACCTTTATCTTTCTTGCTTGTATCTTTGGGAGAATCCTAGGCTGTTTTCAAACCACCAAGTTTATATCTGTTGGAATTTTTTTCATTACTATGCTCACCGAGGGGCAAAGCAACTCAGTAATAGTGTGATCGAGAGAGGGGGGTTGGGGGAGGGCTGCTTTCTTTTTGCGTTATTCAAATTCAGCAGATACAGACACAGACACAAAGAGGAATTCCTCATCAAGTGGAGGCGACGTCAAAACGCACCGCACACTTCTTCGTGTCATGTGTGAGGGTCCAGCCAAGACCCCGCAAGGTAAACTTCGTGTCATGTGTGAGGTTTGAGATCAGAGTCATCAGCAGCTCCCGCTAGCTTTCAATAGATTATCCTGCTGCGGTCCAATTGGTGGTCCCACCCCAACACATGTCCTTCCCGTTCTTCAACAAAGAGGCCAAAGCGGGAAACCCCCTTAAGGCCGCGTCAAAATTCGTTCAAACCTTATAATTTCCCACTCACGCCTATCCATTGAACGCGCTCTCGCAAGCTCCCCACTGTTGCTTCTTGTCACTAAGGCCTGCTCTACGCCTTCCATCCAATCTCCTCACATTCATCCTCACTATGTGCTCCAGCCACTTCAGAACACATTAATATACTCTGTCCTCGAACTCCCTCACCAATCCCGTTTGCGTTCTACCGAAGCTATAATTGATCCTATTTCTCCGACCATGCCGCACAATAAAGTCATCTTGAAAACAAAACATTCAACGTATTTCTCTCTTCCGCTCTCGCCCCCACGTCTCAGACTCATAGAGCCGTGTTTGGACATCTACCTCCTCATGTTACCCTCGCAATGTTGCCATTCCCAATGTCTGCAGTACAGCTCGTTACTCCGCTTACAAACCCAACACATTACACCCTTCCTTTGTCTCTGATTCAACTTCAGTCTCCACTAGACCATTTTGCTCGTCGAATATTCGAATCAGAACGGGGATGGTGAAAAAGTTAAATGACAGAGTTGATTCGCGTGTTCTGAGATGGTTCGGGCACATAGTGAGGATGGATGAAGGGAGATTGGTGGAAAGGGTGTTGAAGGCAGAGGCGAGGGGACGTAGGCCTGGAGGGAGACCAAAGTTCTGGTGGATGGATGGTGTGAAGCAGGCGTTAGAAGAGAGAGATGTGAGTGTGGAATAGCGAGAAAGTGTGCACTGGATAGGCGTGAGTGGAGAATGATTGTGAATGGGGTGAGTTTTGACGCTGCCTAGATGTGCTTTCCCGCCCAGTCATATCGTTTAAAGACACGATGGTCGAGGGCGGGGGGGACGGTCATCATCACGCGGCAGGGGTAAACCAGTCACACTGTTGGGCCCTGATTACGACACTGACCACGAACCGCACTCGTGAACCGGAATGTGTGTTGCGGGATTTCCCGGCCAAACCCTTTTGCGCAAAGAGGGGAAGGTGTATGAGTGAGAGTGTATAAGAGTGTGATGTGCGCCTTGCCATCGGCCACCCCCGTTTCTGCGGGATTTCGGCCTAGTGCCTGTATCTGTATCTGTATCCACTAGTGCAGTCTTCTGCACATGATAGCCCAGGTACCTGAAACACTGAACTCCCCACATACCTTTCCATTAAGGCGACACTGAATTTTTTTGCGGCGTCATTCCTCGGGAATTTCATTACATCACTTATAACCACAATAACTCGCAGCTTTCTTCTCTCACACACTCCATCAAACTCCGGCATTAGCCTACACAACTTGTCCTGATCTGCAACCAGTGACGTATTATTTGCATAAGCATCTAACTCAACTATCAACTACTTCCATTTGCTCCTCACAACTCTCAGCCTCGACCCAATACACTGGGCCTTTCTGACCCCTCCATCCATGTAGAGATTGAACAGCCGGGGAGAAAAACGCAACATTGTCTCAGTCAAACTAAAATGTGTAGCCATGCATTCACCTTTCTTATTACCCTGACACATGCCTTGTTGGCACTTTGAAAACTGTACCGCTCTTAAAAACCTTCTAGCCAGTCTGTACAACCATAACACCCTCCACAACACGTCCCTGCCAACATAAATATCATAGAACGGTTTTAGACCCGTGCAGACCCGGAACATATCATTCCACTTCGCTAGGTTTTTCACAATGACGTGTTTCACCTCAAAAATCTGATCTGCGTGCAAACTAAAACTTCTACAGCAACACAGATGCTCTCCCTTCTCACCAGCTGTGATGACTTATTTTCTTTCGATTAGCACTTGTAAGTACACCTCATCACTCGCACACAACAAAGTGATGCCTCTTAATTGAGTTAATACGTTCAATTTCATTCTATTTGCCCTAACACAGCTAAACAATTCAAGCACGGCGCAAGTCAATCAGCAAAGCGAGCACAACCAAAAGGAATAGGAACATGGAGATCAGCTGCATGAAGTATTATTTCCAACGGAAACGGGTTCACTAATCTTTGAAGCTGAACATGATAGTGAACGATCGCCATCTCAAGCTTTGCGCTATGTTGAGGATTTCAGTGTTCTATTACGGCAACTTTAAAACGCGGTCGTTGAGTTTTTTGAGTGGACGCGTCGTAACAATATTCACAATACTTTTTGATCTGAGTGAGATTGACAAGCCAGTCAGATTATTTTTATAATAAGGACATCGTCGGTTTAATTAATCTGATGTTGGTTATATATAACCGAGTGCATTAGTAGACGCAAGCGTATTTGAATAACTGGCCAAGTTCGTAAGTGCGAGTAAATGACGAGGGCAAACACAATTAAGACGCGTCCTAATAAGCTAATCCTTTTTACGATCAAGTTTCTAAGCTGCAGTAAGGAGAGCTATTATGAATTTAGACGGTTGTTGATAGTAACAGAGATGCACACCAATGATATTCGACGCTTTTGATTAGTCAACCGTTTAGGTTGTAAATGATACATCATGCTGACAATTCTCTTAGTTTGTTCATTCGCTGCAATGCGTCTCCTTCAGGTCATTTCGTGCTCTCGTATTGTTGTGGGACGGGGTCAAAAGTCTGACTATATGCCGCATCCTTGGTCGCTGCGAAGGGCTGAAAGTTGATAGAAGGGCAAGTTGAAAGTAGAGAGAGAGCTTAGCGCCAGCCAACATGACATCGTAGAGACAAACCCAAGGCACCGTTCGAAACGGAACAAGTTCGAGTGAAACATTTCGTGTTCTCTGAAACCTATCGGGCATCGGTTTCAGGCTGCAGGACCCTCATCCGCCGCTCGTGGATACCCGTTTCTGATTGGTCATGTGCTAATTCATGACCAAAAGAGACCAATATGTTATAGTACAACTCTAAGCTAACCGTTGTACTACAACGGTTAGCTATGCGTAAATGATTCGGCCTATCAACTCTAGGTGCGGAACTCCTACGGACCTACATGCGATTCCTCAATATGCGCTCCAGGTTATTAGCTTTCGAACGAAATCTTTTCCGCAGTATTAGTATTTCCCTTTGGTATTGTCGAGCGTAAAATAATTTGGGTGGAACAGCTTTCTGCCCTAAATGTTTTCGGGTGAAACCTCTTCCATCCAGAAAGCTTCGGTGCTACAGAAGCGCGTCCCAATGTCGTACTAAGACATAAGCAACAGCTTCATAAACAAACAGCAGCTGCGGTTATCGCTTCGACTTTCGCTCCAGCCTCGGAAGGGCTGCTTGGAAGTGCTGCTGGTGGACGGTTGCCAAATGTTGAGGATCACGCTGTAACTGAGCTTAGCTGCTGAACTGCAACCGCTGATAGGGAGCACGTTTCCTGAGAGCGCAGGTTATAGACGGCAACCTGTATTGGGGATCACGCTGCTAGACGACGCAACTCATGGACAGCTGCCAGAATTAAGGATCACGTTGCATGGGAGCACAGCTGTTGGACGGCTTAATAGGTTAGGGATTTTCTTTATGGGAACGCAGCTGTTGGACGAGTACCAGTCATAAGAATCCCGTTGCTTGGGATTCTGTCAATGTTGGGGATAACGCTTCTTGGAAGCGCAGCTTATGATCGCCTACCAGTAATACGGATCACGCTGGTCGGGAGTGCAACTGTATCCTTAATTTTAAACAATGATATCTCTCGCGCTCTGTACTTGGATATATGTTTGCCAGTGTTTACATGCAAGAAATAGATACCGTGGAAGGACATCGCTATGTGGTTAAGAAATTGTTTTATCAGGAAGACCGAAATCTGATGCGGCTGGCCTGTGCAGCATATTTTTTTGACCACCCCAAATTAACGGTTTAAATGACCGGCAAACTGACCAGACTCACTCGAGAAATAGTGTTGTCAGAAATGTCAAAAATGATGTTCCGGATCACGATAGGTTCTTATTTTATAGGTAAACTAAGCAATTAACTCACCAAGGTAATATACAAGCGATCATTTCCTTGTCCCGTTTGAAAGACCTTTAAACGTAATACTATTCCCTGATCACAAGAGAAAATTAGTGGTTGGTATGTATAAATGCGGATTGGGCATTTGAAGAGAAAACAATAGTGTATGACGTCTCATAACGCATACATGAGTAATTCTATTTGCTGAACTCTGCATAGAGTTGTTTCCCCGTCAATTCGAATATGGTTACTTTTTGCCACGCTGCCTGTCCCAAAATTGACAAACCAGTGTCACGTACATTTGTTAAATTCACTAGGTTGATATAATTTCAAACATTCAGTGTGTAAATGGATAACGGCATGAGAGTCGTGCAATGACACTTGCTATTAGTGCTCCATGTGTTGAAATTAGGTCTCATCGTCTATTCGTCTACTCATCCGTCAATTATCAGGCCTCGAGCGCACGCTTCACTCCCAATATTTGTGATAATACTAAATTATATTCCTGTGGATGTTAATGTGTTGATAACCTCTTGATATTTTGTACTGTCACTACCAAATAGGGTGTACTTTTAAAAAATATCTGATATGCTGGATGTGCTTGAGGAGGAGGGTCCTAATCTCATTCACTGTATAATATCTGGCACACATATCATGTGACTCCAAATATTTATCCTCAGTCTTCAGCCAGTGGTAGGTATGGTCAAAGAGGCATCATTTCTCTGCTATTCGGAGGCGAAATACATAAGGACCAGCATTTGCAAAGCTGGAAGCCGGGACTGCGGTTCTTGCTATAGCCTAGAAACTGACGCGCAGCATTTACGAGGCTGAAAGCTAAGGCAGCAGCTCAATTAAGACCGCCACTCTGTTGTGTATGGAAGATTTTCAGTTCTTTTGAGGCTTGACGCTGAGGTTGCAGGGCCCAATAGGCAGGCAGCGGAGGCTGCGGCTCTTAGGCTTAAGTATTAGCTTGCAGTTTCTGTATTGACTGGAAGCTGAGGCTGCGACTCCGTTAAGGGCGGAAGCTGAGGCTACAGCT
>SDVV010018233.1:0-13806 GCA_016164225.1 Gammarus roeselii
CGAATTCTTCAAATTAACACACCAACGTGGATGATCAGCCCACCACTGGTCAACCTAGATCTGCAGACGTACCCCAAAGCAACAACCTCAACCAACACGTACCGCCGAGAATTCTCACGACTACTCGATGAACAGTACTCGAAGTACCGTCATATGTACACTGACGGCTCGAAAACACCGGACGGAGTGGGAGCCGCCGCCATAGGTGAAGGGACCTCGCGTTCGGCCACCCTACCCCACGAGGCCTCTATATTTTCTGCAGAGCTACATGCACTCGAACTGGCCATCTCCATTACAAAAATCGACCGCCACCCTAAAAGTGTTATATATTCAGATAGTCTAAGTGTTCTCACCCAGCTGAAAACTCTGCACTTAGATCACCCTGCCCTTAAAAAAATGCAACACAACCTATTCACAATGTCCGAGGCGAGCCAGGCGGTCGAGTTCTGCTGGATCCCTGGACACGCGGGAATAAGAGGAAACGAACGCGCAGATTCCCTCGTTAAACGGGTGTCTACCCAGCAAGAACAATTCATCTCTACACATTACCAAGACTGGTTCCCAGTCATCAACTCACGCATAACATCACGATGGAACGACTCATGACAACAAAGTGGGCAAAAGATGCTTGCAGTTGAACCATCCGTGGGAGAATGGGACACCAGGTTTTCTAATAGGAGAGAACAAGTGTTCATTAACCGTCTATGCACGGGACACACGTGGATAACTCACACCCACCTAATGGATGTAGACATGGGACCGAACGCACCACCATGCCCCTGTTGCCATCAAGAGGCAATCAGCGTGAAACACTTACTAGTAGATTGTGATGCACTCGCAGCAGCCCGATGAGCCTTCTTGAGCCCCCCGTGCAACCTGCAACGCCTGCTCACAGAAACGGAACACCGGAAAAAACTGATCGCTTTCGGAAAACACACGGGCCTCTACGAGGTAGTGTAGAGGTAGCGAAGTCTGATTCATCTCCGATCCCGAACTTGCTGTCCTCCCTGCGTACTAATTGATAATTTTTACTTTAACTTAGTGCACGAAGCTGTGCAGAATCAACGGATCGTCGTGCCACGAGAAGAAGCTCTCAGTGAAAACACGTTGGAGCTCCGGCGGCGAACGGAGGGAGCTGCCACCACTCCTCTACGCAAAACCTACTGCGTCTGTAATAAACCTGCTCTGCATATTTGGTATGGATTAAATTCACTTCGTATCCGTTGTTTAGTATGATTTGTATGTCCTAGGCCTACTCTGTACCCGGGTTAGATTTACTCTGTTGATAAGTTGAATTAAATTTTTATCTGCTAAATAATCTTAGTAGTTTCGTCGAGCTTGCTTTGAGGCTTGCTCTGTGTTTATCACTGACACTGAGAATGACTCTGCGGGTGGAAGCTCTTCTGCACTGTTAAGTGTCACAATTTGCACCTGTGCAGGGAAGTTTTCCCACTCCTGGAGTTCCGCTATGTTCTTTGGCCCATGCCACCACAGGTGGCTTGACTTGAGTTTCCTCGGATTGATTCCTTGAGTTATCAAATCAGCAAGGTTTTGACTTGTGTGACCATAATACCAATTAGCGTTGGGGAGAATTTTCTTGATGTCTGTCGCCTGTTCGGCATGTAAGCCTCCAATGAGCCTGCAGAATGTATCCAACTCAGTGCCACTTGACTGTCTGACCACAAGTGTATGGCCTCAACATTGACTTCCTTTTCATCGGTTTCACATACATATTTGGTGAGCCTTGCTTCAAGTAGAGCTGCTGTCAACTCCAATCTGGGCACAGAAAGTGTTTTCTCGGGTGCCATTCGTCCATTTGCCATCTATAGTGTGGCCTTACCTTCACTGACTCCGTACACAGCTGCTCCATATGCCAATGTGGAAGCATCTACAAAAGTGTGCAGGGTCATTGATTTTCATATCTCCGAGTTGCGTTTGAAGGGTTTGTCACCCGTCTTGGTGAACTCTCCCTTCAGTTTTTCTCATTTAATAGCAATGCCTTTAGGAAGATCTTCATCCCAAACTACCTTTAACTTGCATATTTATTTATTTAGAAACTTGTCCTTGATGGTAATGGAAGTCATTAACCCAAGAAGATCAAATTGTGCAGCTAATCCTCGCAGAATTATTCTCTTTGTTGGCTTTCCTGATTCTCATTCTTTAGGAGCTACCACCAAGGTGTCCTGTACGGTGTCTTATCTGTGACCTAGAATTGGAAGAGTGGGTCTGGCATCTGATTCACCCTCTTTTACTGTCATTTCTTTGTGTGTCTGGGTCATTGGTAGCCCATTCACGGAGATTGAGCTCAGCATCTCCCAGATTTTTTATTGGGTAAACGGAGAAATTCTCGTACTTCCATCTTTGTTGATGCAGTTACCAGGAGGTTATAGACATATATGTTCCTCATGATCTTGTCTGTAATGTCTCTTTCCCCATCACACTTTCCAAGTGGTGGTCAATTGTTGCATTCAATATAATTTGTGAACAGGTGGCTCCAAAATGGATGACCTTGAAACGATATGTGTCTATGGGGCTGTCAGGATCCTGGAATCTCTGGGCCATAGAAACCTTGTGAAGTCTCTGTCGTGCTCATCCAAACCAACCATCAAGAATGCCTTCGCAATCTCGGAACAGGCTGCTGACGACCTTAATCTCAATTGCATCAACATCTAAGGTAGCTCCGGGACCATGGATGGTCCAGGGTACAAACAATCATTAAGATTTACTGCATCATTATGTGGTTTTGCTGAACAATCAAAAACCACGCGCAACGGTGTGTTGGAGATTATTTTTTCACAACATGATGAGGTAGGTAGTGTCATACTTCAGGTGGCTTCATGTCACTTATCCTTTCAATGCAACCCCTTTGCAATTGTTCCTGCATAACACTGTCATAGTGTTTCAACAGATCAGATTCTGATCTCAGACGTTTGAGATTGCTCACTAGCCTCTCTTGTGCCAAACGGTAACTTATTGGCAGTGTAGGATTAGCCACCTTCCATGACAATCTGGCCACGTACTTGCCCTATGAAAATCGGATGCTGTTATTAACTGTTCAAAAGCTGCTTTAGCATCTGAGTGTGCTTCGCCAGGTGATATTCCATTTGTTTCTAATTGCCACAATAGGTCAACATCTTTTTCTTTTTCCTTTTTTGACACTGCCACTTTATTTTCAGTGATTACATCAATTTGAGTCTTGTCTTGAAATTCTTTTATGGGCCCTGATAGTAGGCCTCCTAACTTTGAAGATATTATTGTTATTCTTTCATCTTGTTTTTCAGGAAAAAACAAAGTCATAGTAGTGATCTGCTCCAATGAGCATATCAACTGGGTAGTGGACTGTATTTTCAAACATGTCAGCTAATTTTTCGTCCCTTGGCTTTGAGTTCACTGACTCACTCATGTTAAGTCTTTCCGCTAAAGTGTCAATTACTATCACATCCATGAAGATGTTCTCATGTGTTGACACTTCTATGGTGACATTCTTTATGTCATATTGAGCTTCAATTCCTTTGCTGTTGAAACCATCAATTGTCAGGGTTGTATATCGACATGTAGTGTCATCATTGCTCAACATTCCCCTTTTGATAAAGGATCTCTAAGTCCCCTGATCAAATAAAGTTTGTACAAGTTTGGTACTATCATTTGTTTCCAATCTAACCATGGCTGTGGGTAAGGCTGTCGCTTGACCACATCCAGCTGCTAGTGTATTTACTATTTGCTACACTAGTAGGAGTGTTTGCTGTGGAGCTGCAGCTGTAGACTTTGCATTTCTTGCTGCATGCTTATCTTCATTTCGTCGAACTTTGCTTCTTCAGAAGCAGAGTGCACCGTAATGTCTGGTAATTTTGCACTTCTTACAGAATGATGCGGTCTCAAGGCCGTCAGCAGAACGCTGACCCGACTTCAGGCATTTGCAGCACAATCTCAACTCAGATACCGAAGCTTTTTTTCCTTCATTAGTCTCATATCTTGCATAGCGCTAAAGAGAATGATCTTGAACATAGAATGTACATCCAGATGCTTCTACATGGAAGGATCCCACAGTTGACTGAGGTCCTCGTGTGTTTCCATCAGATAATCTAGACTATTAACAATTTGAATTGTTTCTTGAACTTCCTTGATAGTTTGGCTTCCGGCCTTCATTTACCTGTGGCTTGAAGTCAGTCTCACAGTTCTCAAGTCTAGTGATCTCTGACATAAGTACTTTTCGGAAATCAGCCTGACTCAATGCTGCGTCAGAATTTTTCCCCCTACTACAGGCTTCTTTGATCCTTGATGGTAGTTTGCGCCTGATCCTGTGCGCCGTTATGGAGGAACAGTTCTTGCACTCATTAAAATCCACTCCTGCTGTCTTCAGATTACAAAGGCTTACTTCCACCTTGTGCCTGTGCTTTTGCAGAGATGAAATTGAATCACTAATGGCTGGAAGATCATCAAGGGCATCCAGATGTGCCATCCTTATGAAATCCTCATTTCCATACAGCTTCTTGAGCATCTCAACTGCTAGTGGGTAGAACAAGCTAGGGTATTTTTTACAGCCCCTTTTAATTTGCTTTGAAGGTATGGAATTTTTTCAGTAGGTTCTAGGTCATAATTTTCAAGAGCAGTGCTGAAGCTTTGCCAGAACGATGTAAACATGAGGATTCTTCTTGAGAAATCCTGCATCTCTAGAATGGGTAGCTTGACCCTCACACTTCTGTGGGAAGAATTGCTAACTGATGGAGCAGATTCACTAGTTGGTCCTGGCTTCGATTCACATATTAGTCTTTTGACCTTGGCCGGGGTGGTATTCAAGGGGTCCAATGACTAATCATCATTTTCTTCTGGTTGAGTTTTTGCTTCATGTATGATCGTTTCATCCTCATCATCAACTTCAAGCATCTGCTTATGTAGAGCATGCGCTTCTTTCAGAGTTGTTTCTGCTGTGTTCAGGTGACATTCCAATTTATCCTGATTTTCTGCAGCGATAAATGGAGTGCGGTCACAACACATTTCAAATTTATTTCTAATCCTTGTGATCCTGCTTCGCAGGCGAGTGCGCAAGGTCACTAGTATTTGAAATTCTGAATTGTGATCCACTTTGAATTTCAGTTTTTATTCAAATAAATCAATCAATTTTTATATAAAAAATATTTGAGCTCTTACCTATGTGTCTTACCTCAACACTTGTCTCATAAACTTCAGTTATTTTTCCTCATCTCATAAACTTGAGTTATTTAACTTGAGTTAATCAGGTTCAAAAACTTGAACACGAATAATTTTAATTAACAGGACCGGTTCTTGACTGAGCTTCATCCAAATTGAATTGTCTTTCAATTCAATATGGATGATCAATGGCTTTGTCATATCATCCTGAGAAGCACTTATGATCGGCCTCCGCTGGCACATATTTATAAAACTTGGCTAACCGAACATTACCATCGAGAGGTGCGTAGTGTGTGTCCTAGAAACTGTGTAGGCCTTAGGCCTGTTAACCCCTAGCTTGAGTTACACGAAGAAATCCCTTGTCTTGCATATTTTTAATTCCCCTCCGATGTTTGTTTAAAAGAAACAGGTGGCCCCTTCGCGGATCGTGTAACGTCGGAGACGTTGATGAGTTGAGGGCTATTTGCGCACCTTGTAAAACTCCGTGTGTCAGCAGTCTTAGGGACTAGATCCAATAACACTGTTTAGCTCAGGGGTATCATATATGGTAAACAATAGATGGGAGGAGCCTGTTATTTAGTTAACGGACTCAATTGTAGAGTACCAATGAGTTCTGGATATTAGAACACCCCTCCTTTTTAGCTGGTCCAAAAATGTGAAATGTTCCCGTATTGGAGGATTTCTTCATACACCTACTCAAGGCCCTCCCATATTATTCAGGGCGCAGACCCGAACGACAGGGGGCAGAGGACACACACTTGCCATCGGCCACAGCCATCGGACAGATACCTCTCCAGCAGCTGGAGCCTTCGGGTGTAGGCCTCCTACTCTACCCTACGCTCGTCTTACACTTGATACATTTCTTTTTGCTGTTCATTTACACTTTGGTTTCTTTGTGTCCGTTATGACAATCAATATTATTTCAGTGCTCTATTGAGTTTACCTGTTGACTTGTTACTTTTCTATATACAAAAAGACTATTATAAAACCAACGTTTGATCATTCCTACCTTGATATACCCAATTTGCTCAACCTGAAAACCTTTAACATAACAGCACAAAATATTTTGAGGCCACACTTTCGCCCTATTGAATAATTTTGCCTGCCAGAGATGATATTTTACACTTCTTGGCCTCATCCAACTTGAGTTAGACTTTTTAATTCAAGCCGGATGGTCAATGGCCTACTTCTTGCAACAATAGAAACAAACTGCCTGGTTGTCGTTTACAATCGTGCCAAATTGTCATACCAATATGACGGACATGAACAACATGAGTTGGGGGGCAGGCTGACCTATCGTGCCAAATTGTCATACCAATATGACGGACATAAACAACATAAGTTGCTTTTTCCTCAAACATTAGTGTTTTTATGCTAACATTATTTCATGTGTGAACTTATCCATAAGGGACTACAATCCGTTTCGAATTCGGACTTATTTGTAGCATATTATTGTATCGTCCGTTTCAACTATAATAGTTTTTGAGATATTTCTTCCATATTTAGCTTAAATATCATTAATATCACAATCTTCTGAGACTGGAATTCTGCAGCTTTGAATAACTTGTCACACAAAATTACTAACTGGATGATTATAGTAAACATTAATCCAAACATGTACCAGTACCTTCTTTTAAGGTATCGTGGCAGCCATTATTATCCGCTGCGCTTGGATTGTTGATACAGTCATTGTCTTCGGGCGTAGCAAACCGTCGCTCTGTTACAAGCTTTTATCGTTATTAGTCGTTAATTAAGACTTGAAGGTGGTGCAAAGTTTAAATTAATACACGATACGGTTTCATATTATTTTGAATAATAAAACATGAACTCATAAACGAGGCGGCTACATGTAAAAGGAGTACGATTAATATTGTGAAGCTGTTATGATAATGTAGTAAGGTTTAATAGGCTTATAATTGTAAGCGAGTAAAAAGACAAAAAGAGACAGTGCGTTGTGAACAAGATGTGTTCCCTGTTGTCCCCATCTCCACACTGCCAAAATACCCCAATTCTTTGGCCGTTATTGGCCACGCTACCGATTATGTAGAGTCGCAGACTCCGCTTTCGTTGGAGGCAAAGGTTTCGTCATTGAGAAAAGCACGTGGCCCGCTTGTTATTTTATACCGGGCACAAAACTGCTGACCTCGCTACAAAAGACAGGTACAAATGGCACACACTTGACAATTCTTCTCGTGCACGTAACCCTATCAGGGGCACTCAGTTGTTTGCTGAAGATGCACTTTCGTGGGTTGATAGCCCTACCTAGCTGCTCACGCCGTGAGAAACTCAAGCTTTACGAACTACAGCAGCTGTGGACAAAGACAAACAGACTAGGGCATAAATTGAGTGTAAAAGCGGAGTGTTATAACGGCTACAAATAACTACGTTTACGTTTTTCTACCTAAATTTATGTTAGTCTAAACTACCTAAAGTTCTACGTCACTACACTTGCTAGTTGATGGGGTCTTAGCTTAGTTTTGAGCTTATCATCGGTATTCTCCGGGTGGCATTTTTGTTGATTGTTCTATAGTGATACCCTACAACGGAACAGCACGTCCAGCCTCTACACCATCACAAGCCACTCTGTTGGAGTGGATGGATGATTATTCATTTTATAGATCATTACCACTTTATTTTAGTATTTTAGTATTTCTTCTTGCTTTGGCTCTATTATTTTTCTCTGCCCTTTTTTCATGATGATAAATTTTGAATTGGTTATTATTATTATATGTATCGTGGTTGGTTGAGACAAGGTGACCCAGGGAGGGGAAGTTTTCGTTGGACCCACGGGACTCGGGGACTCGGGGTTTCGAGAACCCGGGGGACTTGAGAGACCAGATGGATTTGGGGGGATCCGCTTGGACCTTTCTGGGGCCCTTTGGGACACCCTTGAGACCCTTTAGGACCCTTTTGAGAAACTGTGGGACCCTTTAGAGGCCTTTCTGAATCCTGGAACCTCTGCTCCCTCCTCCCAGTACTGTAAAACCCATACACAGGAAAATGTTTATGTGAGATGCTTGAGTAGAACAATTAACCATTACAGTCCGCGGATTGCTGGCGCAGAGGGTGAGGGTCGCGTCGAGGAGGGTCGAGGTGCGTCGAAATCAGTCGAAACATGTTGAGGCGAGTCGAGTTGGTCGCGACGAGCCGAAACTGGCCGAAATGATCCGAGACAAGCCGAGATGAGCTAAGGCGAGGGGTCTCGGGGGACTCTGGGAGCTCGGGAAGACCCGGGGGACATGGGTCACCCTCCGGGATTCATCGGGCTCTTTTGCGACCCTAGGGACCAATGCCTCCCCTCGCCCTATCCCCTTGAACAATCAGTGCAAAATCAATAATCTGAGCAGTTTTTCTGCCCATGACGAACCTGCTCTTACTTTCTTTTTCACGATCCACAATATTATAACGCTGGAGTATTTGTGCGGGAGTTCGTGTTTGTGATTTTGTGAATGAGTATTTTTCTCCAGTCTGTGCTCGCTCGCGCGTGCACGGACCATATGCAGTTTCTGGGGTTGACCTGGACTGCGCAGCTGTAAAACCTTGTGACGCGTTGCGGTTGGAGTCTATCTAATCTGTGAAGCCATGGACCTTGTACCAATTTCGACGATGCTGTCTGTGCGCACTGTCGCGCATGCATGTTATCGTTGGAGTTCTGAGTGGTTGGAAGCAGGGATTCGTTTCGTTGCATCTGAGTCTTTATCTTACCTGAGTAAATATATTGTACCTATACAACTGGATCGCGTAGCTGTAACTATTGTGTTACGTTGCTGTCGGAGCTGACTTTATCCGAGTAGCCGTAAACCTTGCACCAATTTCGACGATACTATATGTGCGCACTGGCGTATGGACATATAATTCATGAGGTTCTGACGGGTTGAAGGCGAGGATTGTTTTCGTATCATCTGAGTCTTTATCTTCCCTAAATAAATAAATTGTATTTATACAACTAAACCGCGTAGCTGTAAATATTGTGTTGCGTTGCTGTCGGAGCTGAATTTGCCCGTGTAGCCACCGACCTTGTACTAATCTCAACGATGCTGCCTATACGCACTAGGGTGCGTACATATCACTTTAAGTTCTAAAGATTTGGAAGCGGAGGCCCGTTTCGAGTATGCGTTTTTTCTTTTGCGCACCAGCGTGTGTCTGACACTGCTAAAATTCTCACTTTTTTCTAACGTTGAAAGCGTTGTTTGGTTTTTCCTCGCACACTTAGGCGTGCGAGCCTACTGGAATCAATGATCATCAAGCCCTACGGGGGAGCCTATTGTGACTCACGTTGAGGTTCTGGTGGAAATGAGGCTCGAATCAAAGCAAATCAAAGCCACTCTGGCCGGTCTTTCCTGACACCGTGGGAAACACCGAGCCAAAATCCGCCTCTTGGCGGTTACGGCCTTTACTCCGCACTTACTTATGTCCACTAGGAGATTTACTCAGAACATACTTGGCAATAACTTGGCTAAATTACTATATCCATTCATACATAAAATTACATGCAGTGATTTAACTTCAACGGTATTTATAGTATTACTTCATAATCTCATTTACATGTCTATCAAAAGACAGTTCAAAAGGCAAACAAGCGTGGACAAGTGCAGCAGGCAAGACTGGAGAGGGGGGGGGTGTGGTTTTACACCCCTGAACTCCAAGCCTGTCCAGCTGCACCGTGATCACATCCTGATTGAAACGAAACGTATATGTGCCTATACAATGGAATGTCTCAATTGGCAGAGTATGTGGAATGTTTCCCGCACCGTGCTCAAAAGTTGGCCCATAGGGCCTTATTCAGATCGGATTTTTGGGGGAGGGGAAGGGTAATTCCCCACCAACCACCAACTATGTATAGAGGGCTGTCATTGAACAATCACATTTATCTCTGCAAACCTAATAATACCTGTAACATTAAATGTTGAAAAACATTCCGAAAATCCTGTCATGTATTCTCATGCAAGTCAAAAATAGTAATGTATAAAATAATATTAAGTATTTTTTGCTTTTTGAAATTCGATGTTTCTGTTTAAATAATTGTTATGATCAACCTCAGATAGCAGATATATGTCTCAATGTCTATCCAGACATTCCCGTAAAGCTTGAGTCTTTCTCACAGCGCGAGAAACGATGTAGGCCCGTCAACCCTAGCTTAGGGTACACGGTGAGAAACCATTTCTTGGTGTATTTCCCATCACCCTCGAAAGTGTTTCTACTTCTAGCAAACGGCAGTTTGCCCACAGATTAGATTACTTGACCGAGAGATGTCGTCAAAGTGTATGTCATTTGTGCCTGTCGGTCTAAAATAAGCAAGCCAGCAATTTGAGGCCGGGATTCGATAGCGAAGAGGGGCCAGGTTTCACTCTCATAGCCCAGGGTAGCCTTTCAGTTGTAACGAATTTGGGGCGGGGTCTATATTTTGACATAACGGCTGAATTTACTTGTATGCCAATGAGTGTCAAGGATTTGGGATAACACGTCTTTCACAGTTACCAAACTGTAGAGTTTTTTCCTCATTGGAGGATCATTCCTTCACATAAAGCAAGGCCCATCCCTTCGGGGAGAATTTTAAGTCGTCCGGACCAGTTGGGAAATTGGGGTATCACTACGCAACAGGACAGCACGGGAAGAGGTAAGCCCCATTAGAACAGCGACTGAAGCTAGTTAGCAATGTTATATACGTGAGGACAATATAGGTATTGCATAGGTTGTTGTTAACTAAGTGTGATACTTTGCTAGATCATAAAAAATGACGTGATAAATACTTTCATATTTAAATGCGTGTAATATTGCATTTGAGGTTTGTGTTTACTACTATTGTGTGCTTCCCTTTACAGGGTGGTCTCTTCACTTCTCTCTTTCGTTTTTTTTGTGAACTACACTCAACTTTATTATACTTCACTATCCCCCTACATAACTCAACGATGTACGCATACCTTCAATGTTTATATTATCACAATCATTATTCATGCTCGTTTGAGAAGTACCCTGTTTACTTTTATCGTTCCATTATTCAAAATAATATGATAAAAATATCTTGTCATCATTACAACCCTTGCGCTACCTTTAACTCTTTTAAAAGACCGTAATAGTATTAAAGTTTATAACATAATGGCATGATTTCGTTCACAATAATATTTAAAGAAGGTCTCTTTACGTCTGAATTACCTGTTTGAAAACATTGCTGATTTTACAGTGTGGACACCCTTGAAGTCGTACACACATTATTTAAGTAATCTGACCATTTTAGAAACTGCAAAGATCCCGCGATTCATTTGGGTTTTAACTGTGTCTGGTGAACTCAGATGAATGGTTGTATAAACGCTGAAAATCTTCTTAGACATGACTAGAGAGTACCCACAACTTTACTCAGTGGCACACTAGGCGGCAGTGATGCATTGCTACCGCCCAGTATCCTACGTGGGCGTTTGTGAGCATTGCATATCGACATTATCAAATTTGACAACTTACTTGAACACTGCTAATTCGTGTAGATGACAATGAGATTAAAAAAATCCCGACCACAAGAACATGTCTATCAGATTTGCTATAAATCCAGGCTTGATATTACGAGTCGGAGGGTAATCACAAAGTTCGAACTCCAGTGCCCCGGGGCCCACATCTGCCACGGCCTAGCAGCCAGGCAGTCTTTCAACACGAACGCTCAACACCAGATGTGGGAGCGGCGTCTATCAGCTGAACAAATATGTTAGGCAGAACTGCCCCTATTATTACTTGGCGCCACCTTTTTGCCGGCCACTACAAAGCATTGA
The DNA here is from genome assembly GCA_016164225.1 of Gammarus roeselii. Taxonomy (NCBI): domain Eukaryota; kingdom Metazoa; phylum Arthropoda; class Malacostraca; order Amphipoda; family Gammaridae; genus Gammarus; species Gammarus roeselii. The sequence continues at coordinate 11,907 of SDVV010018233.1, forward strand.
CCATCAATACCGGGAATCCATCACGCCCGACTCCATTTCGGGATGAACATCATCCAACAACTCGTGCAGCGTGCGGACTCCGCCATTATCCCCAGCTGCTCCATTTGTCCAACACATCTTATGTAAGGAATCGACAGTGGACCATCTCAGGTTTTCTTGATACATTCATCCCAGCTACTTATCTGACTGTCTTATAATCTTGGCTAGCAGTCAATCCGAATGTGCCTGCAAGCAGCTTGTGCAGCTGGGAAGGATGATTGGATGAGAACAACACAATCTACTCTTCTCCGTTTGTTCAGCCGCGGGGCCCAACGGTGAAGATTACAACACCAATTGTTGGTAGCGCGCGGTGGTGGCTCCTAGTCGAAACCTGGTTTTTCTTCGACTTCCAAAAATTGTTCCAGCTACAGATTGTCGAAGACGATAGCCATGTGGTTCTTGTTTCTCAGAAAAGTTACCACTTTGTCCGGCGACTAGAACACACATTCATGCGTGTGCGCAAACGACTACGACAAAACCATCGGAACTTTGGAACCAGCCCGCTGCCTTGCCTAAAGGGGACGCTGCCCTCGGCGCCACCACTTCCTAGAGGAGAACGCTACACCCCCACTGTCATCGACCGCCCCCTCCTCCTCCCTGTAGGTTTGGTTCATCAGCCAGCAATGTTTGAGATACCGCTGGTTGGCTGCGAGCAGTAACCACGACCCGGGAACTAACCTCCCTTTCCCCCATTTCCCCACTCCTAATTCCTCTCCCGCCCCTGGTCTTCCCTTTCTCCGACACGAGTAAGTTAGTATCGTGTTCCTTCCACCTCGCCTGGATGAGCACGGAGACGTAATGAACCTTCGTAAACCTCTGGCTATTTTTGCTAGAGCAAGCAAGTTACTCGACCCTTACATTGTTTTCTATTCACAGTTCTTCTCTCTAAGATCCTGCACCCGCAATATTTCGTTGAGAAAACCTACTTGAACCTCCGGAAAGCTCCTAAAAATCCCGATGTGGTGTCTGAAAGAAATATAAGAGGTTATCCAAATCATTGTAATAAAACAAAGCGCGTGTATTCCTCTGTGGATATGGGAAACCAGGTTAGGAAATAAACAGATAAGCACACCCTCAACGTATCGAAAAGGACACTTTATCTTGGAAATCTTATACATAAAATATCAAAAGAGGTTACAAAAGGGATGTATATGATTAATCCATGGATTTTCAATGTGTGTGGAATTTTTGGGTTTGTTTTGATAGGGTTTGGTTTTTACTCACGAACTATTGCTGCTTTGAGGCTGTCGGACTGGAGTAAAAACATTCCTTCAAACCCGCGCAGCCTGTCGTTACCAGGTATTAGAAAATTACGAGCAAGCAACGATGTCCGAGTTGAAATTGTTTACAGTCATGGAGCTGGTCGACGTGAGAGACCTGATCCGACCCGGCCGGGCCATCATGTTTATGAATTACTTAAGTATCCAGAGTAAAAAAATTGCTCAGTTTTATATGAAAATCAATTTTGATATTTGTAAATGTTTCTGTCTGTATTTCGGTAAGTAAAGTTAACTTCATGCGGATTTGACAAATTTTACATGTTTCGAATAAAAGGCGGACACAAATCCGCCTTGTATCCGTTTGTGTATCCTGATTACGACAGAGTTACTTGACACTGTTATTCACCCTCGCTTGTTTACGAATCAGGCTGATGGACTGAGGCAGTTAACTTGTCATTATTACGTCGTGATCTGCGATACACACAACATTCGGGTCTCAAGGCGGCTAAGGCGATTTTCTGTATGAAGCCAGTCCCTTTGATTATCAATACAAGATTCCTAGCGTGCTGAATGCATTATTTAGGAGGAGCACCCAATGAGTGACACGAGCATTGATTTAAAATTTATATATATATGTATAT
>SDVV010018234.1:0-13806 GCA_016164225.1 Gammarus roeselii
GATTGCAACGCACTCGCGGCAGCCCGACGAGCGTTCCTAGATCCCCGTGCAACCTACAAAGCCTACTCACGGACCCAACCTACCGTAAAAAGCTTATCGCTTTCGGAAAACATACCGCACTTTACGAAGCTGTCTAAACCTAAAACACCTGTGCGAATGAGGTGGTCCCTCCACCTCACTACGCACAGAAACATTTACTCATTTTACGAAGATACGCATTAACTCTATACTCTCTCGTACGCGCTAATACGCGAATATGCCACAATTAAAATATGTACTGACTTCATCTTGACAAAGCTAATATTTTCACACGCGAGATTGCGCGGACTTACCTAAACCAACGACGGTCGCGCTCTACGGGGGAGCCTATTATGACTCACGTTGAGGCTCTGGTGGAAATGTGGCCCAAATCAATCAATCAATCCGTAGAGATTTTCAATGGGGTTTTGTCATAGCTGATGTAACCATGCGGACGACCAGTCTCACCGCGAATGCCATGCGGGCCTGGCTCGATGCCGCGTTGCAAATAGTCGGCACCGGCGACCAAATACCAGACAGGGGCAGGGCGCTACTGAAAAAATACTCTGTCATTACTGAACTAAGTGCGTTGAAAAACTGTCCGCCTCATGGTGCAGTCCATTACATCCCCACCCATAGGCCACCATTATTCATCAGGCCCAGACAACTAGCCCTGGACAAACTTGCTATTGCGAAAAAGAACTTCGAAGAACAAACACAACTGGGGATAGTGCGACCGTCAGCAAGCCCGTGGGCCGCCTTTCTCCACATCGTACCAAAGAGGGGGGGATTTAGAGAATCAAACGATTACAGAAGATAAAAATACGTGACGAAAGACGATAAGTACTGTCTACCTCACGTTCATGACTTTGCAGTGCAAGTAGGCGCGTCTAAATATTTCACGAAATTATATATAAAACCCGCGTATTATGCGATTCCCGTCAACCAAGCGGATATACCCAAAACCGCCGTTGCAACCCCTTTCGGATCATTTGAATACCTTCGTTTACCCTTTGGATTGAAGGAAGCTTCAAACACTTTTCAATGCTTCATGCGCGAAGTGCTCAGATGCATCGACAATGCCTACGCTTGTGTATGTGACGTATTAATATCAAGCGAAACCGATGACGACCACTACGGCCACATTGAAGCCGTGTTCAAACGCCTGCAAACGTACGGTCTAGTCATGAACATGGCAAATTCCTTACGGGGGAGTCTGCATTAACTTCGCCGTGGAACAAGGAAGCAAATACAAATGCAAACAAACATGGCACAGTGCAAATCCGTCCTGGGCCATCAAGTAGGCAAAGATGGCATTAAACCGCTTCCAAGCAAGGTCGCAGCCATCAAAGATTACCCAAAACCGGCGGATATGCACGGGCATGGTGAATTACTATCACTGGTTCCTGCATCACGCCGCTAAAACTTTAGCACCCATTATTGACCTACTAAAGGCCAAGCGCAAAGGCGCATCAACGGTAGTAGCTTGGACACCTGAGGCTGAGAAAGGGTTCATGCTCATAAAAATGCAACTTGCTAACTATACCGCTTTAAAATTAACAATGCATATTGTTTTAGTGTCTAATTCCAGAGAGACCGCAAAATAGTAGACTAACATCGTTTGAACAACCAACTGTAGAATAGCAGTACTAAAACGAATTTAGAGTTGGCCTAGAGGCTAAACCCGAAGGCTTTTGGCATCACCCAAAACACGGGTGCTCATTTATTCACGACACAGAGCCGAACGAACGGGTAAGCAATAATTTACTAGTGTGCGACGTTCCTATTTATAAAAAAGTGCATCGGGAAGTAGTGTCTTTACAGCAAACATGAAGGTATCGATCTACTTCAGTGTTTTGTAGTTATTATATATCTCTACCTAATTGAGCTAGGCTGGAAAGTACCGACTGCAATACGTGGCAGTAAGAAGCCACACTCGAGCATACAATGCAAGCTACGATCACGCGGAATAACTAACTTCCAACTGAGCTAGATCGATATCAATTATTAATAAAACCCGTAAATCATTTATGCCTTGCAATTCTCAACATGGATGCCTATAAGTTTAGCCAGCCACTTACCGCTGTAAATAATTATTAACACCTGTGCACATTACGTCTACTGCCGCATGGGTGTTGGTACATTTATTTGTAAACTTGATTTCTGTAAATATAGGAGTAGTATGCTGGTGAACATGGGCAAAGCTGAAGTATTTCCAGCAGGTTCCATAAATACTTACTGGACTGGTAAAAACCATGAACTAACAAATGTGTATATCTGCCTTGCCAGTCTGTAATTACTGCAAGAAGTTCACACTACCAATAACATAAACCTCATAACTAGACTAAAGTAAGTAATACATTTTTCTCTTTTCTATCTCCATCCTTTTCCTTTTTATATTACCTCGGATATCTTCTCTCAGTTAAGTTGGGAATTTTTAATTACACAATACCAAAGATATCATGCCATGTCCTTGTCCTTGTCTGGTATAGGTGCTCGCCCATAATACTCAATCCTATTTCATATTATTTAATAATTTCATTTAAATTTATTTCATTTTGTTTCGGAGTCAGAAATTTATGAACAGAGCCCCGCCAGGGGCAACGCTCAAGGGTACTTATATTCCAAATAATTTAATTCATATTTTAATTTGAAACATCAAAGGAGCCTTGAAATTGCAAGCGCCGTGTACACTTGAATTATTACAGCTCACAGAAGCTAACTTTAACTTTTCAACTAAACTGGCTTTGCCAACTGGTAACTCCCTGATCAACCAAAGAACCTCTCGCATTCTTTAGCTAGCGTTTCACAAAGACTGAGGATAAATACTTGACGTTCTCTCATGCGCTACTTGCAGCGTACCATGCAATAAAGCACTTTAAATATACGCTTCAAGGGACACAGTTGTGTCTCTACACCAATCATCAGCCCATAAAAAAGGCGATCCAAGCTTCATATTTAGTAAATCATCAAAAACTTAAAATAACCTAACTTATGTATGGTATTCAGTCATTGATATATACAATGCATAACAAATATCTCCACATGTCTCTACATTTTGATCAATCCTTTGCAGTTTGAGAGACACCCCGCGAGGCGAGGCATCTGTTCTACATTCATGAGTTTATTTTGGTCGTGCAATACATCTGCGGTAGAGATAACGTGGTAGCCGATGCGTTCTGTAGGAGCAATGCGATAAATGTGGTGTCGGACCCAGCAATAACACTCGAATAACGTGCCAACGCGCACCTCCACGATGAGGAACTAAAATCCATGGTCGATGAGCAATTCGAGTCGTTTCAAAAAGGCAAAACAGACCTGTACAAACTATGATGCTGAAATGGCATCGCCTACGAATTTTAATTGCCCAAGCCACGACCATTCTTTCCAAAATCAATGCGCATTCGGTATATAAGGTCTCAGCAGGATCTCGCCCATCTCGGGGTCAGGCGAACTGTTAAACTGATAAAGGCCAAAGCGTTCTGGCCTAAAGTGACCAGGGACATTTGAAATTTAGCTCAAACGTGCCAACATTGTCTATCCTCGAAAATAACTCGCCATAATAAAGCGCCACTTTAACAATTCGGACCAGTCTCAGACCGTTTCAAAGCGGTCCATATGGACATCGTCGGTCTGCTTCCATACAGCAATGGTTTTCGCTACCTCCTAACCGTAATCTATAGATACAGCAGATGGCCCGAAGCGATTCCGATAGTGGATACGACTGCAGATACAGTAGTCAAAACGTTCCAAATGAACTGGATTGCCCGCTACGGGGTACCCGAAACATTGACGACTGAGAGGGGCAAATTTCAAAGGGGAATTGACAACTACTTTATGTTAGCCACTCGGTATCCAAAAAATCCGAATAAAGTCGTACCATCCTCAAGCAAACGGAATCATCGAAAGATTCTATAGAACCCTAAAACCAAGCCTCAAATGCCAACAAAATCCGCAAGATTGGCACACAAGCCTTCCACTAGTTCTGTTAGGCCTGCGCACGGCCCCCAAAGCAGAGCTCGACTGCTCTGTGGCAGAAATGTTGTATGGAGGCACGATCCGTGTACATGGGGACCTAGTAGATCCATCGGACAACGCAGAGTTGCCACTTAACAAATTTGTGCCAAAATAAAGCAACGCCATGGCATGCTTAAATTTTCACCCTCTAAAATGGACCCAAATCAAGGGCAAAATCGACCCAGTGCTGCAAACATTTACACATGCTTACATCAGGGTCGACTCAGTATAACGGCCTTTGACTAGACCTTATGAAGGTCCATTCCGCATTGCAAGGCGAGGTTCAAAAGCTTATAAAATAATCTGCAAGAACAGAATGGAGACAGTATCGGTAGACCGCCTCAAGACTGCAATCACTCTGCCCGGAAACGCAGAGAACAGCTCGGTCCCGGTAACCGCAACCCACAAGCTGCCCACGTGCACACCTGTGACGCTTCATAGAGAGCGCTTCAGTGAACCGTTAGCGCTCGCAGACAGACAGCTACCAGCGCAGCACGTCGATAGCGCGACAAACAACCCCCCCGAACATGTGTCACCACCAGGGGTGGACGACACATCAAACCCCCGGCACAATATCGCTGACAGCCAAAAAGAGGGGGGTTGGATCTCACTAAAGAGTGGCAGTGTAAGGGCTCGCGAAGTCGAGTTCTGCATTGCTCTCCCTCACATCAACTATTGTATAATTCACATTCTGTAAATAATGTATTTTCTTTAATGTATTGTATATTAAACTATTGTATTAACTCCCATTGGAAATGTGCCATAGATGCAGTTCCTTCTGGCGGCGAAAATCTCCGCTCGTCAATTTGCCTATCAAGCAGTGATGGACTCTAGCTCAAAGTTTCCGGCGTATACTGCAAGGAACCATTCAGCAACAAGGATTTTTAGCGCCAGTCAATCAGCGCCAGGATCGGCAACAAGAAGTGGACGTGAGCCAATCAGCATCTGGGAAGTGGCACAGGGATCTTGAAATACTAAGTCCAGGATTGAAGAAAAGTTTTCCAAATTAAGAATTACATACAATTATAATAGTAGTTTTCGCCCGTTATTAGTTTTAGTTAAAAAGTGCAACATCTAGACAGTTTAAAATGTAGAAAGACAAGCTTTGCATTAGAAATAGCGAATAATTGGCACAGCCACATCAGCAGTCTGCCCCGTCAAACTGTAGCCAATCACGTGTCGGCGCGGCCCGAGGCTCAGGCCAGACCTTCGGCCAAGCCTCATTTAGCTTCCTTCAGAGGCAGAAAAAACAGGGTACACTAAAAAAAGTTCACAAGGCTTATCACGGTGACAAGTCCCTGTCGCCTCTCCTGTCCTGAGCCTGTTCCGAACTGACCCATTATGACAGGAGACTACTTTATTTTTTGACATCCATTTTTCAATTTCATGTGTAGGATTGATTTTCGGCGATAATGTTCAGCGCCCTCTATAGTAGGTATTTACAGGAATTATATAATGCTCAGTAATTGTCGTACTGTTTCACCTCTGTCTTCTCTCCTATTATCATGTCTCTAACGAAACGGTACAGTTGTTATTTGTTTTAAATGGTTCTGTTTGATAAAAATTTTAATAATTAAATTCCCATCATTGCCCTCCCGGTTAATTGCATAAAGCTAACGCCCCACCATAGAAGACGAAGAGCTTTACAGTACTTTAGGTGATGTTATATATTTTTATTAATGAAGGGTATTTACCCTTTTTTTTACTCAAAAAGTTAATAGTGAATGAGCTTCTGTGAGCGATAATAATTCAAGTGAACACTGTGCTTTCACTTTCAAGGCACAATCTGACTACAAGTTATGCTATCCTTTTCTTACAGATGAGGTTGAGTATTATGGGCAAGCACCAAAAAACAGACACAAGGACAATAAGACAAGGTAAGTAAAATTTTTGGTTATGATCCCAACTTAACTGAATGAAGATATCCCAGGTAAATATAGAAGGGGAAAAGAAGGGAGATCGGAAAGCCGCCAAGAAAATCTTGGTGGCGTCGTTATCCTTGTAGGGACTTTTTTTGAAATTTTTGAGGCTCAACACGGTTGCAGTTTCTTCTCGCCTGAAGATGTTCACGTGCAGCGGGCTAAAGGGCAGCGGGCTGAAAGGCTGCACATAAAATATTTTATGGCTAAGTGTGTGCCACATGTGAGATAATCACATACCATTCTGCCTTTCTCATACAGGCAGACAGATTGGGTGCATGTAATAAAACAATTTTAGATATCACAAGAGAAATAGCGTACCACTAAGGATGTAGCTACCAGGAATAAAAAATGGAAGTCTTAAGCTCCATAATGCATGAATCTTACTGGCCTTGATATTATGTTAATGTCCCGGAATATGTATTCTAGATGTATAATAATTAAAAGAGAGATGTCAATATTTAAAAAATGTTATTTACACTATATAGGCACTATATAGCTATATATATCTATAAATAGGCATGGATCAAGGTAAGGTGCTACTCAAATCTAAAGATTGCTATCATGTTAGCATAACTGACAATCTTGTTATGGCATTTGGCAGAGGAATCCCCCATAGCTAGCTTCATGCCTTTGCACAGTTGAAATCTTGCATCCAGGTATTTACAATACTGTCTTGCTGCAGAAATCTGCAACTGTATTTATTAGTCTGCTCGACACTGGGGATAGGACATATTAAACACAGTTATTCTCACCTGTCTTCTGTGGAGCAGTATCCAAGGTAAGCCTAAGTTGCACTGGCCTAGGTTGTCTAGCCTAGCTACAGTCTATCTATAGGTTTGGATTTAAACCCAATATAGCTTCTGCTTTGTCTATCTTTGCCTCTCTGGCCGCGGTTTCACTTCCTGTATGTTTATGCCGGGATATAATACTACTGCCACGAGAACTAGGATCTTGTCCGACTCACAGAAGAGTAGAAAAACCCCGCTCAGCTTGTTGCCAGATTTTTGCAAAAATATTTCTCTGAATCTTTTATTCCTTCTGATGCATGTTCCATGGCTTTTAGTGCGTGGTATATATATTTATTTAGCCAAATAAATATTTGTTGCACTACCATTATGGTTGTAAGCAGTTTGTATTAGCTGAACGGAAATGTTGTAGCTACCTAGAGAGAAATGCAACAATGAGATCAAAAGATGCAATTGCTTAGTAGTAATGGGTGCTTGTGATGCACGTATAATGTGTTTAGTGTTATTAGGATAATGTAGGGTCAATTAAGGACCTCTACAGTACCACGAATGGCTGATAACAGTTGCGAGCATAATATGAAATGGCATGCCTTGATTTGATGTAGCATGGATATACGTTTATAGACATAGAGAACATGCACTAAGCGATATGATATACCATGCGTTACCAAAAATTACCTAAATGACATAAGATAAATTGTAACAACACACGAGTAGAGAAATTGTTAGAAGGGCACTGCTGTTAGTGTTTTTAATCCTGTTTTCAGTGCAAACTATCAGAGATAAGTGTCAGCAGCCCATTGTAGGTAATTATTACACATAAATATTAATAAGTGCCACGAAGAAGAGATACATGCGCACTGTGCTAAGCATCAAATACACCTTGCATTTGCTGTTTTTGAACAACGGCATATAACATAGTTCAATTGGCGTGTAGAGAGAAGTACAGAATGAACTTAGTAGCGGCACCCAATTAACGACAAAAAAATGGATGGCCACTCTAGTTAGAACTCCCAGAGTGACAAGATCACCGTTCGCTAGGATGAGTTGTCATCAGTTAAAGGTGCACTGGACTTGGAAATTTCCACCACTTCGTTTTGCTAGGTTAGTGCTAGTGTTAAACATTCTGTTAGTACTTTTTTAGAGAGTGGCTTGTAGAAAAAAAGTATTGAAAAATATTCTATGCAACCTCATTTGCTCGACTAAGAAGAATTCAGTCAATTTGCCACGCATACGCGTTGAAATTGAACAGCCGAATGCGACTGCTGATCCAACTAATTTAACGATCACGTGAATGAACAAAATTTATGTATGGTTAGGAAGCCAAACTATTGTTTACCAACAATCACATGATCTAAGGAAGTTGACCAGCTCGGAGAGTGGCCGCTGAGTGGTGATAGTACTAGAACGTGTTCATACAAGCAAAATGACAAAATATTTTGATGCTCTAAATGACTGCCAGGTTCTCAAATGGACCCTACTCAACCGATATAATTGTAAGCAGAATTTCGATGCCGTGAAATCTAGTGCACTTAAAACTGTGCAGCTTGTAAAATTTCTGAAGTTCTGAGTGGAATTACTTTGCTTGATTCGTTCACTTACCGTCAAAGCATTTCTCTATGGAGAGAAGATTATTACCCATCACCATTGATCTTGATTACTTGAACAAAAACCAGGTCGAGCTTGTACCATTCTCTAAAAAAAACTACTTCAGTTCCTCCCAAAATTGAGAATGTCAACAATCGCTCCGTAGTATCTTCCTCTATTCATGTGAGCTTAGTGTATCCGCCATCTTTTGCTCTAAATAAGTGTCTCTGTGCAGGGATTTTCGTTATTGAAATAAATATTGAAAAGTTTAGCTGATGATAGACGTATTCAATGTTTGGTTAAATTAGGTTTCCCAGTGTTTCGTGAGCTATTTTACGGAAATCGTAATCAAGAGATGGGAATGGCGCAATGCAATTGTTGCAGTGGAAATGCGTTCACGTCAAATGTCAATGCATAAAATATTATTGAAGTGGATAGTTGTATAACTTTTAGATATTTCATGATGTTCATCTTATAACTATGATGAATATGGCCCATCCATATACGAAATAAAGCTTCAGTGCTAGCCAATAACCTGTTGAGATGCCAATGCACAGCCTGAAGGCAGGAAAGCTATCGAGAAGGAAAGTTGATCTGAAGAAGGCTATCAACAAACCAAGCTGTCTAGTTGTAAAATATAATGAAATATTTAATTCATTCTAATGTCAATTTATATGTAGGTGTATTCTAGTACAAATTCTTGTCAAGTTTACTAGCTATATGTTGATGGAGAATTATGATTTAGAGAGCTATATCTGACATCTGAGCCATATTTCCAGGTATGGGCAAGTCTGCATCTCCTATCCTGGGAGTCACTGGCAGTAAGAATCTAAAGATCTTAGTCAACAGGTGGTATTAGTAACCATTGCAAGTTGTAGTTTTACATGCATTGTAATGGTCTGCATCTAACACATTCCTGAGTGAGGAGAGTTACTCACATTTGTTACTCTCCTTGGTGACCACTCTCATGACTGCCCAACATGCTGGCAAGGCCAGACTGCAAAGCAGGACATGAGAGAGGAGGCATAAATGCTGCAGCACACCACAGTTAACACTCTATAAAATAAAAGGTCAAACAATCTGTAATTTGTGTTTCGGAATATTTATTATATAGTGAATATTAAGAAGCAAGTTTTCAAGAAAAAAAAAATATATTTATATCCCCCTAGTATCACAGGGTCATGATTCTTTTTTTATAATTCATTAGATAAGCAAGAGTTGTTTAATCCTATGTAGGAAAATGAACTCCTTTCTCAATTCTGTGCATTTAGAGTGCTCCAGATTCTGTCTTGTCAGGAGTAGTCTGCATAATAAATAGGAATTATTCTCCAACATGGCTGAATAAGGCCCAAATAGTCTCTAATTTTGTTAATCTAGCAGTTGATGGAGCCTATTGGGAATCTCAATTTGACACCAAAAGCATGGCTCTTGATCTCTTGATATCCTCCATGAAATTCACACTGGTGTGAGCCAAGTTTAGAGTTACATGTTGTACTGGGCTTAGACTATAGAGGGAACTTGTGCAACAATCTGGTTGAACATCTACCAATAGATTTTTACTTACTTGACTTGACATAAATACAGGCAAACACAATGCTAATAAAAAGCAATGCACTGCTGCCATACAGACTTATTAAAAGCAATGCTAATCTTCTTGATGAAGAATGGTAAAATAAGATTGAGCTCTACCAGTATTAATTGATTCCTTCCAGAGGCCTCAACTTGAACATCAAAGTATTGCTGGATGCCTCTATCTCCTCCTACTAAGTCTAAACTTGTCAGTTGGTCAGAAATAAATCTGAAAATTTTGTGGAATGCCAGTCTGCTGATGTAGGGAATTGGGATTGATATCTCCAGTATCATCCAGAATGTAGTGAACAAATTCTCAATGAGCTCTTTCTTTAGTCATCTTGCATCAAGGATGTCTCACCTTGTGTGAAAAAATTAAATCATTTTATAGAAGATGATACCTTTAGCATATGGGAAACTATGGTGTCATATTAGGAACTTTCATTCATACATTCACAATAAGAAGGGTCATTCATCTGCTTGTCCATTCATGTTGCTGGTGGTGAGTATGTTATAAACTCTAGATTTAAAGGTTGTTCAATGGATAAAAGGTAGAGCAAGGTTGTAATGATGACAAGATATTTTTCATCATATTATTTTGAATAAGTGAACAGGGTACTTCTCAAACGAGCATGAACAATGATTGTGATACTATAACAAGAGCAGCTACAAGTCAAGGTGTAGGATTAATATTGTGTAGCTGCTATGATAATCTGAATAAGTATACAATTGCATGAACACAGAGGTTAATAATTGTAAGCGATTAAAATAGACAAAAAGAGACAGTGCTTTGTGAATAAGATGTGTACCCAACAGTGCACAGCCCCACACTGTCCCGACTCACAATCTTACATAAAGGCCGGCCCTTTGCGCAATTGCGTGAGAAGAGAATTGTCCAATCAGAGAGTAGCCCCACCGTTCATGACCTCAGAGGGCGTGTCTCCCCTGTTCCATATCTCTTATTGGCACACCAGAAAATCCGAGACTCCTCCATTTTGGTAATACATACAGGGCTATGAAGACAATAGCGAATAAATACATAGTCAGCTGCTGCTACCCTATACCGGGTGGCACAAAACTGCCGATCTTGTTACAACAGACAGGCACAAATGACCCCCCATTTGAAGAGGGGTCTTTGACGAGTAACCAAATCCGAGAGCACACATCTGTTTGCTTAACCCTATCCAGTTGCTTGCATCGGGAGAAACTCGCACTTTGGCCACACATTACACGCCTAAAAATGGAGTGTTATAACATGTATGTTGACTGTCCTCAGATCATGAGTGAAGCTTTAGTTGGTCCATTTGCATCAGTTTATGTTGTTGAGGCTCCTTTTAATCCAGCTCCTAATCAGGTCATTACCTGATCATTACCTGATCATTACCTGATGCCCCCAGCCTTTAGCCACAGCCGGAACGCCAGGGCAGGTCAGGACAAGGAGCCAAACCTGCAGGGCACGGGGAGAAAGCAAAAGAGCACAGGAGGCAAGCAAAGCATGGGCCAGTCACGAAGTGCAGACACCAGACACATGGAATGATAGATGAAGACAATGCAACTGGAAGTGTGCATGCCAGTTACCTGAAGAAAAACAATATAAAAGTAACATACATGCATAAAGCTATTTACATATATAACAAACATACAACACATATATTTCCACAAATGCACAAAACTAAACATGATGAACAAGCAATCTAAAAGGAGACAACTGTAGATAATCAGTCATCAAAGAAGACAATATAAGATAAAATAAGAAGACTTCAGTCATAATAAAAAGAAGAATGTGGGGAATTGACTACAGAAGTACACTTTAAAATGAGAAAGTGTAGGAGCATGAACAACTTCAGCCGGTAAGGAATTCCACAAGGCTATTCGTCTACAATTAAAAAGATGCTTTCTCACATCCAATGCACATCGTGGAGGATTAAGTTTAAATCCATGCTTGCGGGTACAAGTATCAGGAGCAGCAGTAAACATTCCTGACAAGCCCAAATCAACCCTGCCTCCAGCACAATCATCAGCAAGTGCTTTGTAATATTTTATGAGATCGGATCTTACCAGCCTCCCATAAATGGATTTTTTTTAATCTAGACAGGCGACTTGCATCAACTACCTTAGTCCAATGACGCTGAACAGACTCCAGCTTACTCAGATCAGCAACAAACTCCAAATTCCAAACACAGGAGCAATTGTCTAGTACAGAGTGGATATCTCACTTTTTTATCTCACCTTTGCAGCCCCCCACAGCCCCAACAGCCCCGCCAACAGAGCAAGCAGGCATGGGAGGCAGTACACCTCAGCGCGCCAGCAATCAAAAGGAACAGCATGGTTTAGTAGTGTCTGGCCCGGGTAACAGCACAAGACTAATTCGTTATCTCCAGGGTCCTCTGGCAATTGGCTCCAGAACTGTGCTTTTATTCTATTGAGTTTCAGGGACAAGTACAGAATGCCAACTCAAGATTTTCATATACATACTCCTTTATTAGAAGCTCTGAGTTAAAACATCACAACTTGTGCCACTAAAACAGGGGGGGGGGCTGAGACCAGAACTTCTGGGGAAGTTCAGAAACTCAGCTGCAAATGAATGAGAAGCAGAACAAGGTATCAGACATAAGTAAAAACTACCTATTTTAAAAATGAATGCGCAAAAAGGTAAGAGAATAAAAATTCTTCTGTTACATATATGACACAATATAAATTAACTAATTTATATGCTCCAATATATACATATATACAAAACTCAGAATTGTTCAAAAATATAGGAATACAAACTTTTACTTGCATTAGAAACGAGATAACACACAGTAAGATATATAAACTTTGATACCACCACAACAGAATAAACCACACTGCTATTATATTGATATATGCATTTCAAAGTATATACATTATTAAGCCATGTTCTATCAACTTGACCAATAGGAAGCACCAGCATCCCTCAGCATCGGCAGTGCAATCTTACCTGGTCCTGCACTCCTGGAGGGCTAGGACCACAACCCGACCAGCTACTGCAAGCGGCAAGCTGAGGTGGCACAATGGGCAACCAATGTTACGAACAGCCATGGTTGAATAAATACAAACACATTTACAGTTTATACACAAAACATTATTGAGCATTAAAATACAACCACTAACAGTTCCATCAGGTTGTAATTCCATTATACTCAACATAACTGCAGCTTATACCAGTACATTATTCAACTCAAGCACAGCTCCACAGTCACCAACATTTGCTAGGATATAAAGATGGTCCAGCAATATCGACTAATCAATCACTTTATCCAAGGGAGACGTGAGGCACCATGGACAGCTGCAAGCTTGAGGTGCTCTGTGGGCGGCAACAGCGCCAAGTATGCTACTGCACAAAAATGACCAAGTATTGGCACAAATACAAAAATTGGCTATAAATAGGTAAAATGCCCCAGACTTTATAAAAGAGGGAAAAAGGTCTACAAAATTGACAGAGGTTCCAAGTTCAATTATAACATGAGCACAACACAACAGACCCATGCTCAGGTCAGCTTTTTGCATAAACCCAATGAAGGACCTACAACCAAAGTTATGCACTTTGATTACCATCTGCAACACATCTTCTGTATCTATAGGCATTTAATCACCTTTCCATGAGATGGAAAAGCTGACAAGCCGATGGTGAGGCAGTCGGGCAGATCCACACTCAGAAGACGCCAATCCTCTGGAGACGGCCAGCAACCACCCAGGACAGCAGGCACCGGAAACCTGTGCAAGCTGCAACAAGATGCCCACCATTATCAGCAAAACACCGGATCCCAGAACCCACAACCACAAGGTACAGCCAACCAACTGCCAGAAAACTGCGCTAGAAGGTAATATACATCATTATAGTTGCATCTCACACACAAACCGTATTTGCAGTGTCATCTCTATTCCGTAGCACCCATTAGATTAAAATCAATTATGATGGAAAG
>SDVV010018235.1:0-13806 GCA_016164225.1 Gammarus roeselii
CGTAACTATGTTGTGAAGTGGCGCCAAATGGAAGAGTCTCCAAACAAAGCGCGCTGCGCTTGTTGCCAGTTTTGTCAGAATATTTCTCTGAATCATTCATTCCCTCTGATTCATGTTCCATGGCTTTTAGTGCGTGGTATACGAATTTATTTGGCTAAATAATATTTGTTGTGCTGCAATTATAATTGTAAGCTGTTTGTGCTAGCTGAACGAAATGTTGTTGCTACCTACAGAGATATGCAACAATATCAAAATATGTGATTGCCTAATCGTAATAGGCCTGTGATGCACCTATAATGCGTTTAGTGTTATTTAAAATAATGTAGGGTTAATCAAGGACCTCTACACTTTTACCTCTGAAATAACATCTCACCTAGCTTCAGGAGCTATTTCCCCCGTCATTCCAAGCCCTGATCAGTATGTATCTCGCGTTTTTACGGTTCACAAATCAAATAGCAGACTGAATTATCATTGACTTTTTATCCCTGAATGATCATGTTCTCATGGCATCTTTTAGAATGGAGGGCATTGATTCAATCAAAAATCTGGTTGCTAAGGATGACTATATGGTGTTTATTGATAGCTCGTATGATTTCTTCAGCATTCCACTTCACCAATCTTTTAAAAAGTTTGTA
The DNA here is from genome assembly GCA_016164225.1 of Gammarus roeselii. Taxonomy (NCBI): domain Eukaryota; kingdom Metazoa; phylum Arthropoda; class Malacostraca; order Amphipoda; family Gammaridae; genus Gammarus; species Gammarus roeselii. Next base: position 636 of record SDVV010018235.1, read on the forward strand.
ACTTTTTAATTAAATAATTCTCCCTATCGCTTTGATGTGTTGCCTTTTGGCTTGTCCAGTTTCCCTGGAATATTTTGCAAAAGGCTTTGCCCAGCCATCATCCACCTCCGATCACTTGGGATCAAAATCTCCCCTAGATGGATGGCTTGTTTTTCTGTTGCAAGTCCGCCCAATTACTACTACTACAAACTAATGCTAACCTAAAGCTACTTTCATCTCTGGGTTTTGTTCCAAACTTTGAGAAATCACACCTTGCACCTACCAAATTGCTCCTCCATCTTTTTTATTTACGGGATACTCGTGACATGACCCCGAGTCTTCCCGAAGAGATGTGTAGAAAAACTCGTACATTTGCTCTAGGTATACTGGATAAAGACTGTTGTCCTTTCGGGGTCTAGCATCCTTCCTATGATCCCTGATTAGTCAAAAAACAGTTTCCCATTTGCCCCCTTGCATTACAGCAGGTTGCAGCTCTTTTACAATTCATGTCTGACTAAGTCTGATGTAACCTGGTGGTCAAGATTCTGTGCTTACCCCCTCCCACCCGTCCCTCTGATGAAAGCCTCCCCCTCAATGTTCGTTCACACTGATGCCTCTTTCACAGGCTGGGGCACGTCCTGTTCAGATGGTTCCTCTGCCTCAGGATCTTGGTCCCATTCTGAATTTAAATACCATAATAACTTTCTTGAACTGTACTATGTGTTCTTAACCATTAGTTGCTTAATTCATAAATACTCGCATAACTCTGTCAACATCTTCACTGATAACATGGCTACTATGTACCACAATAATAAGATGGGGAAAACCCATTCCTCACAGATGTGCCTCCTTGCCTTAGAGCTGTGGGAGCTATGTTCTTTGCACAACATTTTGCTGACTGCTTCTCATGTACCTGGCATTGAAAACACACTGGCTGACAAATTTCTACTTGCTTCACATGACAATCACGATAACTTCTTAAATTACATGGTATTTGATGATTTTTTGAATATCCTACAAATTGAACCTGAAATTGATTTGTTTGCATCTCATTTCCCTCGCAAATTGGACATATATGTATCTAGATTCCACGACCTCTTTGCCTGGAAAATCTATGTTTTTTCCGTTAGGTGGCATGAACCTGCATACATGCTCCCACTTATATGTCTAATATCTCAAACCATACAGAAGTTTATGGCAGACCAAGTAGAGGTGGGCAACTAATCACTCCCTTCTGGCCCGGTCTACCCGACATTCCAAAGTTGTTTACTTTGCTCACTTCTGACCCTGTCCTCATCCCAGCTTCAAGCCTATAAGAGACCCGTCCAACCCGACACGACTTTCAGCTAGTGGGGTAGAGCATTTCTTCCTTACATGCAGAGAGGAAGGAATTTTGAGAGACACGTCATGCGCGCTCCTCCTCAGTATCGAGCCAGGCACTTTCAAGCTCTACGAGCGCCACTGGACAAAATTTTCCCATTGAGTGGCGTCACGCAGGAGATGCACTTCTATCTCAGCACCCATAATTTGTGACTTCATAATGGCAATGTATGAATATGGATACCATTCAAACACCCTTGATACCATTCGCGATGCTCTCAATTTTGTCACCTCAAAAACTATGGCCATTGGTAAAGATCCCACCGTTTCACAGCTCTTCAAATCGTTCTTCAAAGCTCGGCCTATCCAGTCTAAATATATCACCTTCTGATCAATGGAAAAACTGTTCAGTTACCTCACTCCTTGGCACCCCTCTGCTTCTCTCACCATGAAACAACTAACCCTGAAAACTGTCTCACTAATAGCTCTCAGCTCGTCTGACAGAGGACAAACCCTCCACGCTATTTTGGTGAAGTTGGTAATATATATATTGATTATGGGCAAGTGCCCATTGACAAACCAAGTTGTTAATAGTAATGAACTTCTGTGAGCGATAATAATTCAAGTAACCACGGTGCTTTCACTTTCAAGGCACAATCTGACTCCAAGTTATGCTATCCTTTTTTTAAAAATGAGGTTGAGTATTATGAGCAAGCACCAAAAAACAGACAAAAGGACAATGACAGACAATAGTACGTTCGCTTTGGTATTGATCCCAACATAACTGAATGAAGACATCCAAAGGTAATATAGAAGGGGAAAAGAAGGGCGATAGGAAAGCCGGCAAGAAAATATCGGGGGCTTCAATAACGGCGAGTAGTCCTTGGGGGAATTTTTGGAAATTTTCTCAAGTCCAGTCAGACAAGAATTCGATTTCCGTCTTGCCTGAAGATGTGTGTCCTCATGGCCACTATTGGCAGGGTGGATGAAAAGCTGCACACAGAAATTTTGGCTCAACAATGTGGGAGATAATCACATACCATTCTACCTGCCTCATACAGGCAGACAGATTGGGTGCATGTAATAAAAAAATAGATATCACAAGTAGAATATCACAAGAAGGAAACATCATACCTCTAAGGATGTAGCCACCAGGAGTAAAAAAATGGAAGTCTTAAGCTCCATAATGCATGAATCTTACACGCATTAAATGTCACCCATTAAATGGGTGTAAATAACATGTAAATAAAATGTTATTTACACTATATAGCAATCTATAGACATGAATCAAGGTAGGGTGCAACTCAAATCTAAAGATTGCTATCATGTGAGCATAATACCAATTTGAAAATCCTAGTATAGCCTTTGGCCGAGGAATTCCCCATAGCTAGCTGCTATGCTTTTGAATACAGTTGAAATCTTGCATCCAGGTATTTACAGGAGTGTCTTGCTGCAGAAATCTGCAACTGTATTTATTAGTCTGCTCTACACTGGGAATAACACATATTAAACACTGTTATTCTGACCTGTCTTCTGTGGAGCAAAATCCAAGGGAAGCCCTAAGACCCTAAGTTGCACAGTTTCTTTTCCTTTAGTAGTTTACCATTTAGAACCTCCTTGTCCGTATATGTATGCAAGGATATAATAAACTAACTGCCACGAAAACTATGTTTTCTGTCCCTTCTACGAAGAGTTAAGAAAAACCCCGCTCAGCTTTGTTGTCCGGAAGGCGTTGTTGCCATATTTGTGTCAAGATATTTCTCTGAATCATTTATTCCTTCTGATGCATGTTCCATGGCTTTTTGTGCTTGGGTATACATATTTATTTAACCAAAATAAATATTTGTTGCACTGCTATTATGGTTGTAAGCAGTTTGTACTAGCTGAACGGAAATGTTGTAGCTACCTACAGAGAGATGCAACAATGAGATCAAAAGATGCGATTACTTAATAGTAATAGGTGCTTGTGATGCACGTATAATGTGTTTAGTGTTATTAGGATGATGCAGGGTCAATTAAAGACCTCTACACTATCAACATCGAACAGACCGACATAACAAACGATTCTGTGATTTTCATCATCAACTCCTGTCTGAAAACTACTAGACGTGTCATTAAACCAAAAATTGTCAGGTGTGTGGCAACAGTAGTCGCAGACACAGATGAAATCAGTGTCTGCGACTACATCATTCATTATATGAACCGCACCCTCTCTCTTCGACCAGCTGAGGTCTAAAAAGGGAGAGCTAAGCCAACGCATCTCTTTTTCTCCTGGGCCACTAAACGTCAAGTTACCAAGCAAACCATCAGTCGTTGGTTAAAACACGTCCTGAGACTAGCAGGCATACATTAATACTCTGCCAATTCGTACCGTGGAGCAGGCCTTCCCGACGCTTTTGCAAAGGGTGTGACGATTGAACAGATTGTCCAGGCTGGGGATTGGTCTAATCCGGTACTTGCAATCGATTCAATTATAAACCAACCAACTCTTCTATTGTTGCTCAGACAATCTGAACTCGGGAGGTATGGATGGTGTTGATTCCGAGCCTGTTTTAGGAGTGGACATATTTCTAGTTCAATATACCACCTACGTAAATTGCAACATGACTTTTATATGTATTTTTCTACTTGCCACTCTATGCTGTCACCGTCAACGGCCCCTGAGATGAAATCTATCCGTTTTGCTAGAATCTCACCTTCCGCTGCAGAACGAAGATTTCTTGTTCAGGGGCCGTTGGCGACGGTCTAGGTCCCTCCCACCTCCCTAAAATACATAGTTCCTCTCAAAAACTTGTATGATGATTCTCAGCAACAAGCGATAGAGCAGGACTGCCAGCCGTACCAATCAAAATGTTTTATTAAATTGAAACTTCTATTCATGATAAGGTGCAGAGAGAACAATCAAGGCATCCGAGGACGCCAAATGATGCTGTCACCGCCAACGGCCCCTGAACAAAAATCTTCGTTCTGCAGCTGGAGATGAGTTACTAGCAGAACGGATAGATTCATGCCGATTTACAAGAAAATACGCCTTTAAGGGCTTGCGAAATCGAGTCCTGCATTGCTCTCTCTCACAATAATTAACATGAAGTTCACACTCTGTAAAATATTGTACTACTTTTATGATGAATGTATTACATGTTATACCATTGTATTAACTTCCATTGGAAATGCGTCATAGATGCAGTTTTCTTCCGGCGGCAGGAATTCCTCCGCACACAAACGACAGTCTCCCTCTGACGGCGGGAATCCCTCCGCAATGCCAGGCGCCACCCAATCAGAGCCTAGCGCATCAACAAGGATCTGGTAATGCTAAGTCCTCGATTAAAGGAAGGTCTTAATTTTGTATTATATGACACTTTTGTTAACAACAAAAATATCAATTACTGACAGACACAAATTAGTACCAGCCTGGTATAGGTGTAAGGGAACAAACTATAATTATTAACAAACTCGTAACGTAAAACAACACAATTAGCACCTCTAGTGTGGCCATCGGTGGTGCACTCTCAGGCAGGACCGCCCTAGTCTGGTCTGCCGCTTCACTCTCGCGCTTAACGCTACCAAACAAGGTATAGTTACAGTGCTCTCTTACAGCATAAATGTCGACAGTGCAATGTCGCAGACAAGCTAAGGGTTGTAAAATATTTATGTTTTTACTTAATTATAAGTTTGACTTCAACAAAACTGCAAGTAAAGTGTCCCCTTTCTGTTTATCCCTGTAGGCTCATCCGCGGTGGGAATTCTCAACTACCCCCGCTCACTCTCTCTCTCTCTCTTGTCGAGCCTTGGAAATCATGACTGGAAACGGACCTTCGAGTCTGATTATAGACTGCTTTTGATACACTGACGTTGTCCTGATTTAGGTAGTGTCCAATGGCTATAATGTTCTAGCCGCCGTAAATTAGGTTACGATTAATGATGAGTAATTGTAAAGTAATTCCCGTACTGTTCACATCCTGTTTTCATCTATTAACTATCATGTCTATGAACGAACAGTACTGTGCTTTGTTTCTTTTAGAAAAAATATCAAGTCAAAAACCTCTTCAATACCCCTCCAGGTCAAGCGTTATATATTCCTTAGGTTAGAAACTCACTACGGACACTCTACACCCACAATAGAGATTATATAGGTGACCCATGAACAAATTTAATTCAATAACAGACCGGAGGGAACAATGCAAAATACATGACGTTGAACAAACCCTAAACAATTTCAACAACTCTCAACATTTGATAATCCGAAATGGCGCAATGACAAAAATGTGACTGGACCACATGACTCAACTGTACACTGATGCCGGCAGTCCACAGCACAGGCAATCAGACGGCCACCCCTGTTTACACCAATTCCTGGATGCCCGCAGCTCGGCCCTAGGCGTCAACAATAATTTTATGGGTTGACTGCAGAACACCACCTCATAACAGGGAATATCAACGTGTGTAGTGAACTTGGTTCTATATTTTATTATATATTTAGAATTCCATTTCCATCAAAATGCACTGATTTGCCATCGTGTTTATCTATGTGTAAATCTATCAGCATAAATCATCTCAATGTGGCATGTAGCGAAGTGAAATAACCCACGCAGTCAGTAAAATAACCCACGCGATCAGTGATGATAATTCCATTCCACACACACGTAACATGAAAATACCATGCAAAATAGAGCAATTTCAAATTTGTTAGGAATTAAAATTGTGATTCTACCATGCTAACGTCTACAGTCATGAGCATTTCAGTGAAAACTCATAACATGTGTGTTAAATTTTAGGACTAAAAATTTATAACACGTGTGTTAAATTTTAGGAGTGAAAATTTATAACATGTGTGATAAATTTTAAGAGTATAAATTCATAAGATGTATGTTAAATTTTAAGAGTGAAAATCCAATACATGTGAGTCCAATTTTAAGAAATTACCACGTTCTCAACCAGTTTAGTCGCAGCAGATGCATAGAACATTATATCCGATAACGCGTGCAAAATATCCCAAGCAGAACCTTCAAATAAGGCAGACAGCAGGACTCACTGCTCAATTCAGTCAAGTTCACGCATTGAACTGGGACGGCAGAGCAGCAAGCCATCAATCGCCTTTTTTCTTTTCTTTGTATTGTAATTCCGAAACATGTAGTGAGTCGTAAATTATTGAATCATTGAATGCCATTCAAACAATGCGCTGCACGGGCACAGTCATTCATTTCAATTTAGTTTCCTATTTCAATGTGCAAAATAATTAAGGATGTAACATCCAACATTTTAAATAGCAGATTTTAAATAGTCATCAACGCATGCAGCAATTCACAGCACAGCTTTGATAAAGGTTGATGCAGGAAACACTGCTCAAAATATCGACTGAGTTTGAACACTGAACCCCGGCGTAGCACAGCAGCAGTGCAGCAGGCAGCGCACCTAGGATAGAACACTGCGGTCACACATGCGTTTAGGCTTAGCCCAGGCAGCGAGCCAAACAGCCAAGCAGGTAGAGACATCCCTGCCAGCACAGCACCGGTCAAAGCACGAGCAGTGGCGACCGAGCCCCGAGTGTTGAAACTGACTGTCCAGTCAAGCATAATGCCAACCGGAGCATCAATTGTAACGGTGTCTTAAGGAAATACGAAACTAAATAAGTTATATCAGAATTGATTATTATAGCGTTCCTCAAATTAACGACGTTATTTATGAATAAGCATTCAACATTGGGCATAGCGCGACTGTCCAGACTCTATATAGTGCGAATAAAAGAATTTCAATCTAAATTCGGTCCGGGCGATACAAATTGAGCAACGTTATAATTGCATAACTAAATATTACGAGATTAACTTTTTCAATACCGTTCGTTCTCAAAACACTCATACAGTTTAAACCAAATTGTGTTTTGAAAATTTAGATCCAAGTGAGTGCAACAAGGCAACATGGTGAACGCAGTCGTAGATCCACTGCCTCCACCACCGTGGGTGACAACACCGAAAACACCGATTTCGATTCAGCTACCACCGTTCAACACAGGCGACGTACCCTTATGGTTCGCACAGGTTGAAACCTTATTTGACGTGCAAGCAATTTCGGACCCGTTGGTCCAATTTAAGGTAGTGGTAGGTGCTCTAAAACCGGACTTAGCATCCGAAATAAGGATTATTATCTTAAACCATCCCAAGGACAATCCATTTGAAATACTCAAACCCCAGCTGCAAAACAGTTACGGACTTTCGTCCCGACAGCGCATCGGGAAATTGTTAAGTAGCGTACGTCAAATGCTGACATTAGTTGATGTACCAGTCAAGCCTGATGAAACGTTCCTCAAGACGCTCTTCCTCCAGAGACTCCCGGCAATTGTGCAAACAATACTTGCGTTAGTAGTAGACGAGCTAAGCCTGGAGAAACTAGCTCTTCGGGCCGACCGCATCATGGAGGTAGAGGCACGAAACGGCCCGTCGATAGCACAAATCTGCAAACCGGCAACGAACAGCATTACCGCGTGTAATTTCGTTTCGATGTCACTAGAGTCAGCAATGCCAGCGACGGCACCACAGAGCAAAATAACGCAGCTCACGGACGCTCTTGTAGAGGTCCTTAATTGACCCTACATTATCCTAATAACACTAACATAATATACGTGTATCACAAGCACCTATTACTATTAAGCAATCGCATCTTTTGATCTCATTGTTGCATCTCTCTGTAGGTAGCTACAACATTTCCGTTCAGCTAGTACAAACTGCTTCCAACCATAATAGCAGTGCAACAAATATTTATTTTGGCTAAATAAATATGTATACCCACGCACAAAAAGCCATGGAACATGCATCAGAAGGAATAAATGATTGAAAGAAATACCTTGACACAAATTTGGCAACAACGTCTTCCGGGCAACAAGCTGAGCGGGATTTTCTAGACTCTTCTAAGACAGGGACAAGAACATAGTTCTCGTGGCAGTAGTTTATTATATGCTTGCATACATACGCGGGAAGACACCAGCTGACTAAATATCCTCTGTTGCAGGATATACATATGAATAGTGTGTACCCAGATTAACCTTGGCCAGTGCAACGTGATACAAAGGCTTTCCTGTGTTTTTGCCCCACAGAAGACAGATGAGAATAACATTGTTTAATATGTGCTATCCCCAGTGTAGAGAAGACTAATAAATACAGTTGCAGATTTCATCAGCAAGACACTATTGTAAATACCTGGATACAAGATTTCAACTGTATTCAAAGGCATAGTAGCTAGCTATGGGTAATTCCTCTGCCAAATGCCATAACAAGATTGTCAATTATGCTAACATGATAGCAATCTTTAGATGCCTATTTATAGATATATATAGCTATATAGTGCCTATATAGAGTAAATAAATTTTTTAAATGTGGACATCTCTCTTGCAACTATAATACATCCAGAATGCATATTCTGGGACATGAACATAATATTCCACGTTCATGATTTCGCAGTACAAGTAGGCGCGTCGAAATATTTCACTAAATTAGACCTCCAGTCGGCCCACTATGCCGTACCCGTCAACGAAGCAGACATACCAAAAACCGCTGTCACAACACCATTTGGATAATTTGAGTACAATCGATTACCACATGGCCTCAAAGGTGCACCCCAAACCTTCCAAAGGTTCATGCACGAGGCGCTAGAGGCATCGACAATACACACGCGTACGTAGATGATGTGTTGATGACAAGCGAAACCGAAGACGGCTATTTCTGCCACATTGAAGCGGTGTTTAAACGCCTCCAAACATACGGCCTAGTCATCAACATGGCAAAGTGCAAATTTGTCCAGGAAAGTTTCGAATTCCTGAGTCATCATATCGGCAGAGGAAGCATCAAACCGCTTCCGAGCAAAGTCGCAGCCATCAAAAAATACTACCCAAGCCCGGCAACATGCACGGTTTGAGAAAGTTCTTGGGCATGGTAAATTACTATCACCGGTTCCTGCCCCAAGCAGCCAAAACGTTAGCACCAATCAATGACCTGCTATAGCCCAAACGAAAAGGCACATCAACTATAGTAGCGTGGACACCCGAGGCAGAGAAAGCGCTCATGCTCATAAAAATTCAACTTGCTAACTACACTGCTTTTAAATTCCCAACAGTATCAGCGCATTTATCCGTTGTAGAAGATGCGTCAGCGACTGCGGCAGGAGCGGTCCTGCAACAAGTGGTAAATGGGAGAATAGAACCTTTAGCATTCTTTAGCAAGCGTTTTACAAAGACCGAGATCAAATACTCGACTTTCTCCCCAGAGCTACTCGCAGCGTACCTTGCAATAAAGCACTTCAAACACACGCTGCAAGGGACACAGTTTAGTGTCTCTGTAGAGGTCCTTAATTGACTCTACATTATCCTAATAACACTAAACACATTATACGTGCATCACAAGCACCCATTACTACTAAGCAATCGCATCTTTTGATCTAATTGTTGCCCCTCTCTGTAGGTAGCTACAACATTTCCGTTCAGTTAATACAAACTGCTTACAACCATAATGGTAGTGCAACAAAAATTTATTTTGACTAAATACATATGTATACCACGCACTAAAAGCCATGAAACATGCATCAGAAGGAATAAAAGATTCAAATAAATATTTTTACAAAAATCTGGCAACAAGCTGAGCGTTTTTTTTAGACTCTTCTGTGAGTCGAATAAGATCCTAGTTCGCGTGGCAGTAGTATTATATCCCGGCATAAACATACATTAAGTAAAACCGTGCCCACAGAGGCAAAGCAAGACTCAGCAGAGTTATATTGGTTTGAATCCAAACCTATAGATAGACTGTAGCTAGGCTAAACAGCCTGGGCCAGTGCAACTTAGGCTTACCTTGGATACTACTCCACAGATGACATGTGAGAATAACAGTGTTTAATATGTCCTATCCCCTGTGTAGAGCAGACTAATAAATACAGTTGCAGATTTCTGCAGCAAGACACTATTGTAAATACCTGGATGCAAGATTTCAACTGTGAAGACATGACGCTAGCTATGGGGGATTCCTCTGCCAAATGCCATACCAAGATTGTCAATTATGCTAACATGATAGCAATCTTTAGATCTGAGTAGCACCCTACCTTGATCCATGCCTATGTATAGATATATATAGCTATATAGTGCCTATAAAGTGTATATAACATTTTTTAAATATTGACATCTCTCTTTTAATTATTATACATCCAGAATGCATATCAGGGACATGAACTTAATATCAAGGCCAGTAAGATTCATGCATTATGGAGCTTAGGACTTCCATTTTTAATTCCTGGTAGCTACACCCTTAGTGGTATGCTATTTCTGTTGTGATATCTAAAATTGTTTTATTACATGCACCCAATCTGTCTGCCTGTATGAGGCAGGCAGAATGGTGTGTGATTATCTCCCATGTGGCACATCCCCTCTTAGCCAAAATATTTTCTGTGCAGCCTTTCAGCCTGCTGCATGTGAACATCTTCAGGCGAGAAGAAAACTGAATCCTCAAGAAATAAAAATTTCAAAAAAGGGGGTCCCTCCAAGGATACCGACGCCACCAAGATTTTCTTGCCGGCTTCCCTATCTCCCTTCTTTTTCCCTTCTATATTACCTTGGGATCTCCATTCAGTTAAGTTGGGATCAATACCAAAGATTTACTTACTCGCCACGTGCCTTATTGTCCTCGTGTCTGTTTTTTGATGCTTGCCCATAATATTCAACCTCATTTGTAAGAAAAGGATAGCATAACTTGGAGTCAGATTGTGCCTTGAAAAATAAAGCATAGTATTCACTTGAACTATTATCGCTCTCAGAAGCTCATTCACTATTAACTTTTTGAGTAAAAAAAATTGTAAATTACCCTTCATTAAAAAAAATATATATAACATCACCTAAACTGGTGACCTGCACCAATAACAGATCAAGGTCGACAGACAGGCAGACTGGGTGTAGGTAGTGAAACTGCATGAGGGAATTAACATAGACTCCAGAGGACTTGAGGTAGAAAAGCAGTCATAGAATAAATATTTCGTTTCATTTTGTCATTAAACAAAGACTACTGCAGAGTAAGGTGCTAATTTTAATAATTAACTCGGCAACTATTCAAATTTGTTTGGTGTTTTTATAAAAATTGGAGTTAAATTTATCTCAATCTCTCAACAAAAACAATTTGCATTCCACACCTTGGTACACATTCCACATTGACAAGACTTTGCAATTTCAAATAATTATTTCCAGTCAGTCCCCAGAATCACAACTTGAAAACCAGATCGCCGACCAAGCCACACAATCAACATGTCAGAAGACGGGAATCCTGACAACAACCTTATTGTAGGAAATCAATCAACTTCCGGCAGCATAACTGCAAACAAGGACTTTAATGTGACAACATACATGCCTGAAGCACCAGCTTTCTGGTTTTACTTGCTAGAAGCCGACTTCACAGCACATGCCATCACATATGACCAAACCAAAGTCCGGTTGACGCTCAAAGCCCTACCATCACAATTACGATTATCACTTCAGGACATAGTCATGAATGGAGGAGATGACCGCTACAATAAAATTAAAATCAAAATTACTTCTTTAAACACACTACCGGAATCAGCTCGCATAAGACAAATTCTGGACAAAGAGCGACGAGGAACCCACACAATGGCTTAGTTCCTGGCCCATCTTCGACACCTAGTTGGTAGTGAATCGGAATCCGTTGCACATCACAACAGCCCATTCTTGAAAAAAATTCTCATGAGGGAAATACCGACCAACATCAAATATGCACTATTGGTCAACAATAAGACAACCCTAACTGACATTGTGGAGGTAACAGATAAATACTAACTGAATACCCTGAGTCAAACATTCCAGTAAACAACATCAGAAGTGTTCCGCCAACATCCACACCACAGCCACAACACAACACAGCTATGCACAGCGCCACCACTCAAACTATCAATGCTCTGACCTCACGAATGTCAGAAATGAATTTCAAAAGTAGAGCACTCTCACAGGAAAAAGACCATCTTCTGAAAATAATTGACCACCTGGAGAGAACAATCAACAACCTGGAGGACAAAATGAATAAAGAACTACAATCATTCCTGACCAGACTGCAAAAGCTGGAACAACGACCACATTACAACAATCATGGAAACAGGGGAAGAAGCACTTCCCACCGTTGTGAACCTGTAGAGGTTCTTAATTGACCTTACATTATTTTAATAAACACTAAACGCATTATACGTGCATCACAAGCAGTATTACGATTAGGCAATCGCATATTTTGATCTCATTGTTGCATATCTCTGTAGGTAGCAACAACATTTCCGTTCAGTCAGTACAAACAGCTTCTAACCACAATGGCAGTGTAACAAATATTTATTTTAGCTAAATAAATTTGTATAACCCACGCACTAAAAGCCATGAAACATGAATCAGATGGAATAAATGATTTAGATAAATATTCTTACAAAATTCAGTGAATTTTTTGGTTTCATATAATCTGGCAACAAGCGGAGCGGGCTTTGTTTTTCTAGACTCTTCCATTTGGCGCGTCGCACAAGATCACGAGTATACCAGTCAACCATCCTCTCATAACAAGTGCAACAAGTTAGGGAAGTCATCCAGGCCACCGAATTAAGTGTTCCCTTAGACCTGGCCAAACATAGATAAATTAGGCTTACCTGGGATACCTTCCACAGAAGACAGGTGAGAACAGTGTAATGTCCTATTCCCAGTGTAGAGCAGAACCTATTGTAAAGACGATGCAGGATTGCAGCTGCAAGGCGCAAGGATGATTATGAAGGCACATCCCTCTGCCTAATGACATACCAAGCAGTCACTTGTGTGTGATAAAATAGTGAAATCTTTAATCCTGAGTGCACCTTACCTTGATCCATG
>SDVV010018236.1:0-13806 GCA_016164225.1 Gammarus roeselii
GTCCCACTTTCACTGTGAACCAATCACTCACCTCGCTCCCCACTCTGACGCATGCTCGGCTGTCAGCATAGAAACTCTGCACTGCTTTCAACAGATGTCCGCCCACTCCATACAAACGCAACACCCTCCACAGCGCTTACCTGTCAATTCTGTCGTATGCCTTCTCAAGATCCATGAAGGCCCAGAACACATCCTTTCATTTGGCAAGATATGATTGATATAAATCAAGAATTGTAGCAGACCATGAACAAAGCCCTGAGGTACACCACTTTGTCACATCTACTGGGCTGCTCACGCTGCAACTTACACCAACACTCATCACTATGCCAGAGAGAAATGCCGCAATCCAGGTCAGCAATGAGTTACAAGTTCCCAAGGACTCTAGCTTAGACAAAAGGACACCATGGCTCACCACATCGAATGCATCATAAAAGTCAAGCATTAGGACATCCACAATATATCCCTCATCAATCCACCTTCTAACATCATTGTATGTCAACAGCAACTGGTCCTCGGTGCCACGGTTACTTCGAAAACCATACTGATGATGATGTAGGCTTTTGAATTTTATTCAGTGATAGTCAGTTTTTTTGAAGGTTAATTGATGCCTTCTTTCTTCGAAGTGTTCTGCTACAACCTACAGATTCTATGAAAATGCCGTGGTCGAGTGGTTACCGCACTTGACCAATGCCAGCTTTGAGTACTGTGTGTTGCGAGTTCAAGCCTCGGCTGTCTTGTGGTGGGGAGATTTGGTGCTTCCCTCGTCTGTGTCAACTTGGCTATTCGTGAAAACTTTTTTCTCAAACTTTTTACTTGATTGCAGGGGAACAAACTGAACAATGTTGACGTTGTGTACACATTATGGAGCAACTTACGCAAGACCGCGGGCATGGACGTGGGACAAGTATCCTTTCACAAAGAGAAAGAGGTAAGAGCTTCCTAGTGTGATACCCGGTAGTAAAGTCCCTCTATCTAATCTAACCTAGTGTGGTAATTATCCTCAGGTGGAGCTAAGCCCCTTGATCAAATATATGAAAAATGCTGGAACAAAATGAAGTACGTAAACAATCTATGATTATCTTAGACTTAGTCGTTTCTTTCCCGCTTGATATTTGATACAGATAATAGGCCGAATTCCCTAGAAAAAGGGCGGACGATGGCAAAACGCACCTCACACTCACACACAAACAAACAAATCACTTTGGCGGTAAAGGGTCTAGTCAGGACCCCGCAACACACACTTTGGGTCAGGCGTGAGTTCTGAGTTCAAGTGTCCGCAGCATGGCCCGACAGCGTTAACTGGTTTACCCATGCTGCGTCCTAGTAACCACGGCCATCCCGTTTTTCAACAAGATTCTGAGAGCAGGAAAGCACACCGTAACAGTGTCGAAACTCATCCATTCACAACCATTCGTCACTCTTGTCCATCCATTGCCGCCCTCTCGTTATCTTCACAATTGTATCTCCTTCCTAACACCTGCTTTACGCAATCCATCCACTAAAATTTCGGTCTACCTCTAAGCCAACATCCACCCTCCTACACCTCCCTTTTCACCAGTCGCCCATCATCTTTCCTAACCATGTCCCAAACCATTTCTGAACACTTGAATCTATAATCTGTCCTCGAACTTACTCTCCATCCCCGTTCTAATTCGGACAACGTCGATAATGATCCTGTCTCTCAACATCACTCCAGCCATGCCTCACAAACATAACATCTCTAAAACATTCATAATTCTTTTTTCTCTGGCTCTCGTCCTCCAAAGTCTCAGCTCCAAAGAGCACAGTTTGGACAACCACCTCCTCATACAACCCTCTTTGTTTCCATACCGAACGCCCTACAACTCATTACACTCTTCAGTGTACCCAACACTCTGCACCTTTTCTTTACTGGTGATTTCACCTCTGTTTCTACTAGTTCACTGTTTTTCCACATGATACCCCAGGTGCTTGGAACACTCGACTCCCTCCAATTACTTCCCATTTAGGACAAATATTATGCTTGCATCAACGTTCCTCTAATATTTCATCACTTTACTTTTACCCACGTTAACTCGCTGCTTCCTCCAAACCTGCCCCCCATCCATCCGCCTACGACGATGCTAACGTGTCACACGGGGTCACGACCCATAAGGGGGGTGAACTCCTCATTTCCTTTCAGACCCTTCTATTCTTCACCCTTCACTACCTCTCCTTCTCTACCCTATCCTGGATACACTTTTACCTTGTTTACTCATTTCACCTCGTTTGTTTTGTTAAAACTCCATTAATGTATCTCTTCACTTATCTTGACAACTCTTCCCCATAGTTATTATTATTATTATTATTCTTTTTTTGCCTTTGGTACTCTTCTTTTTTCATAATTCTACTGTAAGCTAATTTCATCTTATTTATCACTTTCTCTCTGGTCTCATTTGCTTCCTTATATGTTATTATTTACTTTGTTTTATGTTTGTGCCATATAATTCCTTGGATCTACTCTCAACTATCCAGGTGGACAAAATTAGCAAAAAAAAATGTAGTTTGTACACAGAGGCCCTCACGTCGCGACTGGTTTGGGTCTCGAAGCAGCAACTGGTTGCGGTGTGTGGGCCGCACTGTGAAAAAAAATTACAGATTGTGGGATGCTCTCCAAGGCTCTCGCGCGGCAACCGGCTTTGGTCCCCTGAGCCACTGCTGGTAGTGGTGTGTGGGCCGCATTGCAAATTTTTAGCGTGTCACTCCTCGCTATTGCGGGTCTCGCTGTTACCCACATGTCCCTGCATGTGGCTTTGTCGAAAAATCGGATGGTGTTGTCTGGTGGCTGAGGGGACAGAGGTGCGGAGCCAGTTCACTCCATTCCCAACACTCCACTTTGGCTTCACGACTTTTGATTGAGATGCTAACCTATCGGGGGGCGACGAGAGGTAGGATTATCCTGCCATAAACTTGACGAGGAGCCCGAGCCTAAGAGATCAAGTCTTGGTAGCCTCTCAAGGCACTGGGCCCTACTTATGATGACTTACTCTTTGTCGTATCGCTAACTGCCAGAGCCTCGTGGTAGGTAAGAGTTTTCTGACCGCATTACCAGTCTCCCTGGTGAGCAGAGCATGTTCTTTAGGCTGAATCTTGTTCAGTTGCAACGATGGACAGGAACAATTCAACAAAAGACTGCGCTAGCACCAGAACCCGGTGCCACGCAGAAACAAGATCGTCTACCTCCCAGGCTGCTCGTGGTAGAGACACAAGAACAACAACAACAACAACAGCAGCCCCCTCATCTGTCTCTGGTGAGGTGTGCCTAGAAAATAGAACGCAGGAGAAATCTGAAAACGTAAACTCCTTGACGAAGGCCCGGGAGAAGTCGTCGGAACAGCCAACGACTCCATGAACGAAATGCTGGAAACCAAAAAGTACTTGAAGACCTCTTTCAGAATAAATACTTCACAAAGTTTTTCGTAGTCGTGGCAGTCTCGGGAGAGAACCTGTCCAAGAAGAACACAATCCAGGATAATCGACTGACCTGCTAAATGTGTAAACTGTTCAGAGGACCATCCTGCGTCATCACGTGACTGCGTCTATTACAGACTCGAAAAGGAGATGTATACTCGTTGTTCAAGCCAGAAAACGCCTTTTCTACCCCGGAGCCAAAAGACAAGTAACCACTATATTTATCCGCCCCGTTATTAGCTTCACTGCAGTGACAGCGGGCATACCTACAACCAGGGTTCCTCCTAAACTTCAACATGATGCCTTTCCCCCTACTCGAAATTGGGGAAGCCCGCAAGGACAGTCCTTCGCACTGTCCGGTAACTCGGAAATTCTAACGGAGATACCTTCACTCCCACCTAGTCCGTCCATCACGTGCTGATCGACGCGCAATAGGAGTCCCACACCTAAATCTGGACGACGACCTGCCTTTATTGGAGCAGCACCACATGAAGAAACCGTGCCACCTCAGCGCGCCCCTCACCAGCCACACAAGATGAAAGCCCGTGAACTGTCGCCCAACCTAGATTCCCCTTGGCAGCCGCGCAGGCCAACCAGGTTACTTCCCAACCCAAATGTTTTTCTGCTGCCTTAATTAGGGCACCTAACCCCCCTCTGACTCTACCGCGCTTAGCCGCTCCGGATTATAATCTCACCTTTGCAGCCCCAACAACATGGCACGCAGGCATGGGAGGCAGAACACCTCAGCGCGCCAGCAATAAAAAAGAACAGCACGGTATACACTGCAGCATGATGCTGGTCGGAATGCGCTCAATAGGTCAAAAATAACAAAATACAACGAAGACAGTCAACAACTGCACACAAAAAAAGCCACAAAATCACATCAAATTGGGTCTAGCAAAACTCGTACAACACTGCCCCCAATTCCTCCGCCAGGGCCCTCTTGAAGCCGCGAAGTGAATCACACTGCATCACATCAGTGGGCAGTCGGTTCCAAATCTGCACCCGACGAGAATAAAATAATCAGCGTTTATAGTCCGTCTGACAGCGAGGAACCACCAGCTTGAAAGAATGCCCATGAATGCCCCTAAGGGAAGTACGACGAACACACTATTGAGTGATAACCACCCCACCAAATCATCGTCCCGAACCGGAGAAACTCGCTTACCACTGACCAGCGCTAAGCGCACAGTCGCTGACCTAGACGATGATGATCCAAACAGAAATGACCCGTCGTTGACTCGTAGCCACAAAAGAAGCTCCAGCAATACGCGTCGAGCGCGGCCAACAGGCTCGTGAGAGATTTAGTCCATAACAGCGAAATTGAGCTATTTCACCAACCCAAGCCTAGACCTTAACTTTCTCTAACCTAAATAACAATGTCTGATACCCTTGTCCTTCATGGGAACATTAGAGGATATCGTGCTAACTATGCTGAACTATTGAAACAAACTCAAACCTTTAATCGGATGGTAGTTTGTCTCCAGGAAACTCTCCTGGGGCTATACAAACCATATTTTCCCAGTGGGTATAAAGCCCACTTCATCTCATCCACTGCCGATAGTAGTCAATCAAGCAATCACTTGCACTCCAATCCCTTTACAAACAACTCAGCAAGCTCAGGCCCACTAAGTGGGCCTCAAACGCCCCGTTACTATTTGTAACCTATATATTTCTCCCGATGGACTACTCTCATGCGCACTTCTTACTAACCTGGTTGGTCAACTTCCTGCGCCTTACCTTCTTGTAGGTGATCTTGATGCTAAACGCCCCCTCTGGGGGGAGATATAGCTGATGGACGTGGAGGACACGTCGAAGCATTCTTCCTATCTCCTGATATTGCGCTCCTTGATACAGGAGAACAGACGCACTTCCATACGCCTAGTTATCGGCTATTGACTTATCCTCCTGCTCCCCAAACCTCTTCCTTGACCTTGCCTGGCAAGTGCTGGAGGAGCTATATGAGAGTGACCGCTTTCACATAACCATCAGTACTTTCCAACCAGAAGAAACTTCTATTGCTCGCCGATACATAATGCGTAAAGCCAACTGGCAATTAGTTCACCGTTTTATACAACAACACCTCTCTCACCTCAGGACATATCCTGTGACGAGATTACAAGTGTTTACAAGTGTAATAAGACAACAACAGGAATTTTGGCCCGTGCTGGGTGGCCTTTAGATAGTAAGAAAATTAGTTCTGAAGTAGAACGTCCAAGATCGCATCATATGTCCTAGTACTTTCTGTTTTAATAGATCAAGAAAATATAAGTTTGTAGAACAAAATAGCATTTAACAATGATACTCGAAACAACTCGAATAAGCACCTGAAGAGAAAGCCACCGACCCACGGTGTTGATCTGAGATTTTCGCAGTTTCATTCCTTGTTGAACCAATGCTGACCGGGGCCATTTCTGGACACCGTATTGCAGCAAGCAGATACCAGTGCCAGGCACCTGTTTTTTACCGTTCTAGTGCCAATCCCGGGCATTAATTTAACCGTATGGGTGTCAATGCCTGACACCGTTTTTCTCTAATATACTGGTGAATGTGCTTCTGATGGGAGCTATTTAGCGGCAATTTTGGTAAAATTCTTCAACAACCCTATACATGGAAAAATTCCGCGTGATATCGAGTGTGAAACTCTTGCCAATGATTTTGTATCAATTATTCCTGGTCACTCCGTTAGCATCCAAAGTGCAAAGGCTTGCTCGCTTGACGTTTTCCTTACCCTTCATAATCTTCTACACTTCGATCATGTAACCTCTGACTCTACGCTTCTCTAGCAAATTAAGGTTGAGTTTGCGCGGTCTCTCTTTGTGCGATTTATTGCGCAGCAAAGAGATAAGTTTGATAGCTCTGCGCTGAACCTTCTCTAATTAAATAATGTATTTTCTGAGGTATGGAGACCAGAATTGGACGGAATACTCAATGTGCACTCTAACAAATGCGTTGTATAACATGCGCATTCTGTTTCTGCTCTAGTGCGGAATATCATGCCTAACATTTTATTGCCTTTTTGGAAGCATTGCTTTTCAAGTCGTTACTAAAGATGACACCTAGATCTCTCTCTTCGTTGACAGGCATCAGTTTCTTTCCTGACATCAATATTTGTTTTTAGGGTTGTGGTGACCAATTTGCATAACTTTGTATTTGTCGCCATTAAATTTCATTTGCTCTTTTCTGATCAATCAACAATTTTTTTGAAGTCTAATTGGATCTGCTCACGCTTGAGTTCAGTTGGCACTTTTCCTCCTAGCTTGGTATCGTCTGCAAACTTACTAATGTTCGAGAGTACGTTGCTATCGAGATCGTTAATGAACATTATGAAGTGAACTGGCCCTAACACAGATCCCTGTGACACGCCGCGTGTAACTTGACCCCAATCGGAGAAGGCTGTATTAAGTACGACTTGCTGCTGTCTGTCCGTGAACCAGTATTTTATCCAGTTATTGAGTTCACCCCGAATACCGATGATGTGCGATTTACTAACCAAGCGTTTGTGAGGAACTTTATCGAATTCCTTAAGAATGTAAAGGTAAATGATGGCGATCGGAGATTTTGCGGCATGAAATTCATTTTTTTTTTGTGAAAAAAGCAGCAGGTTAGTAAGGCATGAACGATTGCATCCAAAGCCATGCTGAGAATCACCTATCAACTGATTTGATTCTGAAAATTCTCTAATTGTATCCGTGATCAAAACTTTCCATCAATTTGCCAATGACTGAGCTGAAACTAATTGGACAATAATTTCCGGGACACTTTTTGTCCCCTTTTTTAAAAATTGGGGTGATGTTGGCCTCTTTCCATTGAGATGAGCAGGGGCCATTTGTGAGAAAATGGGGGGAAATGTTAGATAGATGTTCAGCAATTTCGTTTATGGTCTCTTTCAGTATTCTGGGATGAACTTGGTCTGGACCTGGAGATTTTGGGACTTTCAATTTTTCTATATATTTATTAACTTCGGCAGGGGGAAAGTTCACTGTGCTGAGGGCTTCAATTTGTCTGCCCTGTGATATCCTCTACTGTAAATACAGAACAGAAAAATTGGTTACATGTCAGTTTATCACTAACCAATATCATTTTCAAGAGGGCCAATTACATATATTGAATTTTTTTAGCTCGATATACAACTGAAAATTTGTTTCGCATTAGTTTTGGCGTTGCCTGCAATTTAATTTTTGTAATATTTTTTCTTTCGTTTCTGGACCGACTTGAAAATCCTTCTGCTGATTTTAAATTATTTTTTTACAGCCTCGTCGTGTGGGTGCTTCGGTTTAATCAAGTGCTTTGCTTTTTTTTGCGACTGAAGGCGCTGCAATTCTCCTTTCCAGTGCTTAGGCTGATTGACTGCTGTTTGCCTGTTTTTGCGAGGGACATGGTAATTTTCAATATTTTCAAGTGCTCTCAAAAAAATATTTAGCAATTGATTGGCATCTTGTCCAAGGGGGATATGTACTGACGCCATTGCCTCTCTTTAGCTATCTAAGTTAGCTAATCTAAAATTATGGACTTTTTTTGCAGTTAATTGACGTTTTCAACTCGAGCTTAATCATAAAACGGATACAGTTGTGGTTGCTAGTTCCGAGGGGTTCGTCCACTTCAACATTCGTGACAGCAGTCGCTTGCACTAAATAGAAGATCAGTAATACTTTTTCCTCGTGGAGGTGTCTTTAACATTTGGTTCATTAACGTATGTTCAGCAAAATCAATCAGGCGTTACTCAGTGGCCAATCGATGTCAGGAATATTGAAGTCTCCAAGCACTATAATGTTTTGTGTTCTGACGACATCGACGAGGGTACACCGCGTAAAATTAGGACACTCTGGTGGAGTGACCTTTGCGAAATAGCAAAACGGCAAAAGAAACGTGCATTCAATCAATACCGGCTCACCAAAGCAGTAGCAGATAAAATTACGTATAGGCGAGAAACTGCAAGACACGAATGACAGGTTTCCTGTCTTGAAGAGAATCATGGCAAAACTTCGTATCGTCCATTATTGTGAACACACCCATGTCTAAAGTGTGTTCCCGCATACGAAACATGACAGGAAAGTATTGTCCTTATTCCCCCAACCCCCCTAGGTATCTGTTAGGTTCACGAGCTGCACGGAGTCACGGCCCAACCGGGGGGGTGAACGCCCTTATTTCCCTTCGGACTCCCCTCTTCTTCACCCTTCACTATCTCGTTTTCTCCCCCATCCTGATTTGCTTAACTTTTATTTACCTCATTTGCATCTTATGTCTAGTTCAAATTTCCTTCAACTTGTCTCAGACTCCTTCTTAACAACTTTCCTAAAGTCGTTGCACACAAACACACACATACACTCGGACGCACACACAGACACGCACACTCAAACATACACATACCGGTTCTAACTAATCTCTTTTCGGGTGGCAAATAACAGCCAAGTTGCACTTTTTCTTTCATGCAACCTTTTTTGACGACTATTACTTTTTCTTTCTGTTCTTGCTGTTCTCATGCGTTAAATTCCCTACACCTAAAGTAGATCTCATGCATGGGATACCTGTTTTCTGTCTCTTCTTCATCTCCCCCCTCAGCAGGTGTTGGAGCGCGTAGTCCGGCACCTTAAGGACCACTGCGGATCCTTGGGGCTCTGAAGCAGGGTAGGTAGTGTGTTATTCCTCCTTACTGCCATCCGGGGAGTGCTGGGACCATATGGCCTCAGCACCTTAGGAGTTCCTGTACCTCCTGTGGCACCCGTATAAACCATAGACGTTCGCCGCGTTTAGGACTTTGACTTTGCGGAGTAGTAAACCTAACTCGGACATTAAAAGAAGAATAAAAACAAAGACTAACATGATGCAGCACTGTTTGCTGGTTTGACATTCGGCTCCAGAAGGACGATGACTCCTGTGTGCTAGAAAGCCTCGTCACTCTAATCTAATTTATCCTCCCCTCCCCACCCTAAAGATGGGGGGAACGACCCACACCGATCCGAAAGAAGTCTCTGAACTCTTTGCAACACACTACTCCTCCGTCAGCACGGATTCTGGATTCAGCCCGGCTTTCGGTAACGCAAAGCGTACTGCAAATTCTTCTATACCTTACAATGAACCTATCACGGTACGCGAAACCCTCGGTGCAATTCGCACCTCCAACCCCTGTGCTCCCGGTGAAGATCGAATCTCCTACAAGATGCTCCGGCTCCTACATCCCTCTGCACTCTCTTGTGTCTTATTTACAACACAGTCTGGTCTACCCATTCCAATGCCGATCGGTGGAGGGAGGCAATGGTCATGTCTTTCCTAAAACCTGGAAGGCCTACCAATGAATTGCCCAGCTACCGCCCTATAGCCCTCACCTCGTGTGTAGCGAAGGTTCTGGAAAAGATTGTAAATGCCTGGCTGACACGGCACCCGGAAGCAAGCTCATTCTTTTCCCCATTACAATTCGGATTTCGAAAGATGCTCTGCGCAAGACGCGCTACTACGCGTTGTGACTGTATCCAAAGTGCCTTGGATTGCAAGCAACACACTACACTGTTTGCATTTTCTTTGACCTTGAAAAGGCATACGATACAACCTGGTGCTATGGCATCCTCAGAGAGATCCATCAGATGGGACTCCGGGGTCACTTGGCTTTCTTTATCCAAAACTTCCTACGACGGAGAGTCTTCCGGAACAAAATCGGCAATATCCTCTCAAGCATACATACCCAAGATGAGGGGGGTCCTCCGAGGGAGCGTCCTTTCGTGTACCCTATTCGCGATTGCCATTAATGGGTTCACGGGGGTGATCATTCCCTCCTTGAGTGGGTCCGAATCTTGAGGTTTTACAATATCTAAAGGCAAAACATGTGTACTTTGTATCCATCGGTCCCGCACATACACGGAACCAGACTTCAGACTCTATGGAGAAATGATCCCTTTCCTACCAACAGTCCGCTTCTTAGGACCAATATTTGACCAGAAACTAACCTGGAAGTACCTCGTGCAGCAGCTGAAGATAGACTGCTTACTGTGATTTATCATTCTTCGGATTGCATCGCACTTCACCTGGGGGACAGACAAAACAACATCATTTCGCCTTTACCGTGCTATCATACGGTCCAGACTGGACTACGGAAGCGTTATCTACGGCTCCTCGAAACGAAATGTTCTCAAAACACTGGAGCCAGTTCACAATGCCGCTCTTCGCGGTTGTACTGGAGCTTTCCGCTCCTCCCCTATTGTCAGCCTTCTTTATGAAACTGGTGAGCCTAGCCTTGCCTTGCCTTGCGACGAGAACAAATCGACCTCCAGTTCTATTGCCATATCCTAACTCGCCCCACCTCCCCTACATGTACCACAATCTGACTTTCACCCCAATCGGGCTCCCTCCTCGAGCTTCTCACAGCGCGTTGAGCATCTCACTGTTGAGCTTGGGCTGCCACGTATCATGGTGGACCTTCTCCCGCGAGGTTTGATCCCCATGTGGCGTATACCAGAAAATATGCTCTGCCCTCACTATTTTTCTGGCCGAAAGGCAGATGTTGCACACCCAAAATCTTCAAGCTATTTTTATAGCCCATACAGAGACCCATCACGCCGATAGCTTGCATATCTTAACTGATGGATCGAAAGACGACGATGCTGTGTTGTGTAGTGGTACTTCCCGGGTGCGTCGTCGCTAGGTGACTAACGCCATCAGCGTCAGTTTTCACTGCTGAACTCGCGGCCATTGGCGACGCCCTCTTGGAAGCCGATACTCTTCGAGATACCAATATCTCAATCTTTAGTTATTCGCTTAGCGCACTTCAAACCTCGGAGACCTTCAACAAATGCCATCCTGTTGTTTCAGCAATCTTGCGCTGGCTTGTGCGATTGTCCTCCAGAAACAAGTACGTTCGTTTGTGCTGGATTCCGGGCCACTGTGGGGTGGTGGGCAATAAGCAGGCGGGCGAAGCGGCGCGAGGAGCTGCAGCGGCGCCTGACCCAACAGAATAACGTTCACTCCCATATTTAGACTTACCCAGCGATTAAATGAGCTGTGCGAAATAAATGGAACATGGAATGTTCTGACGTTTTTATGAGAAATAAATTGCGCAGTATCAAAAACGCGCCTACACCCTGGGTCTCTTCAAGCAGCCGTTCTCGACGGACTGAGATAACTCAATGCCGATTGAGAATTGGACATAGTAGCCACCCCCATACTGCATGGACTGTTTAGTCTCTCTTACAATTGCTCACTTCTTTGTAGAGTGCCCCACCTGGACGGAACGTCGACGCACATACTTCCCTAGGAGCCGGTTCATGGACCTTCCTAATACACTTCGCCTAATGCTTCCGGAGCTCCCTCAGAAGCAATTCAGTGCGGAACCGCTCCTTAACTACCTTCGAAAAACCAACCTCTTAGCCAGAATCTGATCTATAGTGAGTTGATCACACATAATCATGCGTACCGATAGACTCCTTCCCAGAGGACCAACGTTTTTCTTGCTCACTGTGAGCAGTACACATCTGTGACCTAAGCATACCATGAGTCGAAACAATCCCGTAGACGGACGATGACTTCATGCAACACTGGCTGCTGGTTTGACGTTTGGTGCCAGCGATACATTGACTCCAGTGCACTAGATAGCCTTAACTCTCTAATCTAATCCTCCGAATCTGTTACCATCATGCGCAAACCTGTAACCGATTCAACTGTCACACAAACAAAATTATTATTAATTGGCAGCTCTGGTGTAGATCTCATGCATGGGATCCACGTTTTCTGTCTCTTCTTAATCTTCCTCCTCGTCAGGTGTTGGACCGCGTAGCCAGCACCTAAAGGACTACTGCGAATCCTTGGGGCCCTGAAGCAGGGTAGGTAGTATGTTAATCGTCCTTACTTCCACCCGAGGAGTGCTGGGATCATATGCCCTTTGCACCTTAGAAGTTCCTGTACCTCCTGTGGCACCCGTAAATTCCAAAGATTTTGACTGCGCAGTAGTAATACTAACTCGAACATCAAAATAAAAACAAAGACTAACTTGATGCAGCACTGTTTGCTGGTTAGACATTCGGCGCCAGAAAGACGATTACTCCAGCGAGCTAGAAAGCCTCGTCACCCTAATCTAATTGAATGATGCTTCTGTTTGACCAAGTTACTGACGCAGTTGTTGCTTTGTATTTCTTTTTTTGATGTGACGAGATCCACTTCGGTACATCTTCAAATCCTAGATTGGAGACATTGTTTTACACAGTGCCGTTTGTTATACCAGAATGCTATTGCCATTTCATCAGAATGTGTTTCTGAGATCACTCAAATGAAATTTGAATCCTTATTTATAAAAAGTATGTTCGTCTGAGTGCTTGTCTGTCTATCGTTCTAACGCTCAGACTAAAATCATGAAGCCCTCTAGAATGTCAGAGTAGTCCTAAGAAGTACAACATTATTCGAATGTTCCTATGGCGTAGCTACTACATCTAAATATAATAACGCTTTTTATGTATATTAATAACGCTATTATGTCTGACCATCTGCTGGTGGAAGGTAGATTAAGAGTGGAGCAGAAGTGAAACAGCAACAAACGAGTGGGAGGAGTGAGAGAGGTAGTGAAAGTGAGTGGACAGAATGTGAAAAGTAGAGCCGAGGAGTTCAAGCAGGCGTTGAAGGAAGAATATGACAACGTGAGATGAGAGGACCTGAGAGATGTGGAGGTAAAATGGGAGACGTTATGGGATGCATTGCTGAGATGTGCGAAGAAGGTGTGTGGTGCGCGCCGTGTGGGAGGGTGCAGGAGGAAAGGCTGCGAGTGGTGGAACGAGGAGGTCAAACTGGCGGTGGCACGGAAAATAGGAGCGTTTGAGGAGTGGTTGCAGGCGAGGTCGGAGGTGGCTTACGAAAGCTACAAAGAGAGGAGAAACGAGGTGAAGCAGGTGGTGAGGAGAGCCAAAAGGGACGCTGATTCCAGGTGGGGCAGAAGGTTGTGCCAGAATTTTGAGGAGAACAAAAAGGTGTTCAGGAAAGAGGTGAAGTGGGTGAGAAAGGGAGAGACCGGGAAGGAGGAAGTGGTGAAAGATGAAAACGGCCAGTTGTTGTTGGAAAGTGGTGATGTACGGAAGAGGTGGGCCGAGTATTTTGATGAGTTGTTGAATGTCGAGGATGACAGAGAGGCTGACATTGTTGCTGTGGGTGGTGGTGCTCGGATGCCAGTTTTGGGAGAAAGACTTACTGCGGACATTACCAGGGAAGAGGTACAGGAGGCGGTGGACGCGATGAAAGCAGGGAAAGCCCCTGGTTTGGATGGCGTTGCGACCGAGTGCCTGAAGAAGGGTGGAGTAACGATTGTCAGATGGTTGGTGAGGTTACTGAACTTGTGTTTTGCGGCAGGCGTGGTACCGAGTGAGTGGCGCAGTGCCTGCATTGTTCCGCTATATAAGGGCAAAG
>SDVV010018237.1:0-13805 GCA_016164225.1 Gammarus roeselii
ACAATCTGCTAAAGATCTACGGGTCAAGTGGATAGATTTGATAGGAATAAAACTTAAATCAATGAAGAAATACATGACATATGTATGAAAACCGGAAAAAAATCACCCATGGTTAGATTAGGATAGAATAGGTTAGGATTGGGTTAAGCTTACAGCCCCTCTACCTTGCAAGCCTTTAGTGCAAAATGCTACAGTGGATCTGGTGAATGCTCGAATAAGTTTGATATTCTGAATTGGAACGCAATCTCATAACAAAGCCTGAATAATTCAAAACCTTAAAAGTGTATAACCTGCAAACGGATCACAACATTTATGAAAATATGAAATGCGGGAATGAGCATCTAGTAAAGACATGCGAGCGGATAACATAATTGAGATGTATTTTGAATTATTGAAGCATATTTACACGAAAACTTTAATAAATCCGGTAGATTAGCTCTCCTAGACGACATGGAACAGGACCCCAATCCAGTGTCGAGAGGTAAAACGTGTCAACATTTTGGATCATCACATCCAATAAAGCGTATTTTATACCCATCGTTCCAGAAAACAAGGCGAATTTAAATCAAATTCAGATATATTACTATGTTAAGCAATCAAAACATACAACGACATCTATAAAATAGGTAAATAAGATTCTCAACTCTACCCTAAGCAACATTGATTAACTATTATATACGGTGTATCCCACCACGCCGAGACGATAAATCCTATTCCAATATCCCACGTTATCTGGTTCATGACTAAGATCATATACTGACATAACAGTCATGCCAAAAAATATCTGACATTTAACGCTTAGTTCATGCGAATAATGTTATTACTACTACGATAATTGTTCAAATCTATAATAAATTCCTAAACTTAACTGATGCTATGCCTCTAGTAGGGGCAAATCGAAGCCCACTGTGTCATAACAACGAATTCTACAATGCTTTACTAGGTTACTTCTCAGCAAACTACCACTGATATATAACAAATGTAGAGGCAACACCCAGTTACGGTACAATATCTAAGACATACCATGCATTTGTTTAGTCCATCATATCTGAACCACGTTGAGCAAAGTCACATCCTTGACATAACCAAGAATCTATTCACAGGTACAGTGGACAAGAATGGGCCTGACATGAGTCTCAATGAGTGTGTGACCATAAAAAGCTAAGCTTCTGTTCGCAGACGATCTAAGTAAATCTCTACAACGATGAGCAGCTTGTTGGAAAACTTCTCTAACTAACACACAGAAGTTAAAACCGACATCCACAAAACTTACAAAATTCACGTTGAACATGGATGAACTCCAAATGACCACCAAAAGAGTGTAAGCCGCCTCTATACCAGGACCCCTCCATCCAGTAAATCGTCTTCTAAAACATTACATTTACACTTGCTAGGGTTCAATGGCGAAATTTCACAGAGATGCAGTACGGACTTACACCTCTGAAACTTACATTTATATGATTATTGTGGAAAATCATGCAACAACAACATCAACAACAACGACAACAACAACTATAGTAATAGTCAAAATAAGATGCTCTACTCTGCTTTAATTCATATTAAAAATGTAATACACAGGGTATCTATCATAGTAAATCGGTCTACTTACACAAGTAGGCACAAACACAACGGGCTTTTGCCTATGGGACACCTCTAACTCCTCCTAAATATTGAAGAATGGTCCTACAATAAACATACAATAACCTGACAACATTACCGAGTTTGTAACAAATGGGATCTGCTATATCTATAATAACCACGTCAAACATTTTACCAGGATGTAAGAAGAATATATATACATCACTAAAAATGAACAACACGTAACTATATTATACCTAAAATAATGTTCAACATTGCAGATACAAACGTAATATGTCCTATATTCCGATATTGTTTATATAACTAAAAAATTGCATTGAAGATCGAACTGTAGAGAGAACATACAAAACTCAAAGGTATATACTGAGACGGTCATTATATAATTAAATAAGAAGAATGATGCAATAACCGATTAGTTATGCCTGCAATAGTGTGCTACATGGACGATGCAAACCTAAAATACCCTAAAAAATTCTTATAACTGTATGAGATAACTAAATTTCAAATACTCAGGCTATACGACTGCAAACCGAAATTCGTTATACAAGAAAATCGAAGTAAGACCACCCGATCAGTCTACATACGCTTGATAACGAAACATTTGGGACGTGGTAACACCGAAATATCTCGTTCAAAACTGGATTTTACGTTATGGAGTATGCAGAATCTTGTAAAGAAGCTGCTGCATCAATCCAAAATACAAACATCAACCCGCCAATTGCCAGACAAATAAACCGTACTATTCCTATAAATATTATGTACATATGAAATAAATAGATGGAAAACACACAAAACGTTGCCTAAATTCAATATCAAGCATCTAATCGCTATGAATGAGTCAGTTATACTCTTGGGTAATGATACTGATGTGAACATGGATTCAACATGGAAGTGTCATCTCACCTAATTTTCTAAAGCGAGATAATAATAACGAAATGTTTCCACAGATAAAGACGATCCTATTCACCCTGAGCAAATAGTTTGCATCATGAAAATATTCCATATCGGGTTTTACTCCTTTGAAGGAATGTATCAGTCACCTGTTTATATGACACCTATTTCTATGTGTGCGATAGCTCCCAATAGAGAAAACGAGTAAAGGAGATACAGCAGGAGTAAATAAGAATAGAGCGCAAAGATACTGACATTCGACCGAAAGGTGCCCAGTCTCATCGAAAAAACGGATACTTGTTCATTGAGATTGGTTTAGGTATTATTACAAGTTCTGTATTGTGAACTGACTATACATTAAATAAGTTGTCTATGGACCGTACTCAAGTCCAATGTCGAGAGGTAACACTTACCAATATTTTGGATCGATACATCCAGTTAAGCTAATTTATACACAACAATCCATGAAAAATAAGCAAATTCATACCTGATACCCTTATGTTCATATGATAATCTATCAAAACGTTTAACGGTAAAAAAAACTTAACAAGATTCTCTAGTATGGTCTGAGCAACAATGATCAAGTATGATATGCGGCATATCCTACCCCAGAAGATGAATTCTGCACAACAATGAAAGGGGCATGGTCGATTAAACCAATTATGAATCGTTACATTCAGCTAAGCTAACATATATCTAAGAATCCATGAAATTGAGCGCATTCATACCTGATACACTTATATTCATATGATATTTAGGGTTTTTCCCTCTAATACTGCATGTAAATTATTATGTAACTGTTAGATTTTTTAGCATTAGAAATAACCTTATAAACTGTATGTTATCAAGCCCCTAAACATTCAGAAGAGCAGCATTGAAAAAACATATATGCAACATGGCATGCAACGAAGTTGGAATACAGTATGCCCATCAATGAAATACAAATACCTATATGTAAATAAAAATACATGACCTACTAAAAACCTAATAATATACATATATAACCGAATAACTTACGAATAATCCGAAAGATGTCGTCCATCCGTCAGAATGAGTCACCCGTTAGCCACCTGCCTGACTCCAGCCGACCGTGAAAATATGGGGCCCAAACTCTCTAGACTGGAAGTAACTCTATTTATCCCCATCTAATTCCTTATTTAATTTGCGTTTCATATCACTAATAGCTGCTACCAATTTATCATAGTATGCTTTTTGTCATTATCCGGTTTGTTGTGTATGAAGACTAGTTGAAAAATGGTCTATAGATACCTTCGCAGTGAGTGGAAATACGCTATGAAGACCTAATGTGCATTCAGTCCACGACCTAATTACCGACTCTCTTCAGTAAATTAATTGAATTTGCAGTGTTTTGTTACCTCTGAAATGGACTACTTTATCATAAAATATAAAATAATGTGATGCGCAAACGTGCAATTGGTAGAGAACTGAATTGTTTGCATATTAATATTATGGTTTATGTGCTTTGCATAGTAATTCAGAACCAAGTTGGACAGCAGATCTCATCCTCATGTGTTGTAATATGGTAATGTGGATAACATAAAGATCAAGTTCCAAAAAATGGACTCATCACCGCCAAATACGACCATTCGGGACAACCTCTGGGCCACGGGAGTGAAAAACACAACCATGATTTTATTTCTCATCAGCCACGACATAAGGTGTCGTGGCGCTTAATAAAGATTGGAGGAAGGTAGTGTCCGAATCCTATCTCTCCATCTTAATCTACCGCCCTCTGTCGCCATTCATCATCATCAGTACCAGCTTCTTGTCGAGCTCATCAAATACTTAGCTCATATCAAATATGAATAAACCGAATCCGACCGGTTTGCATAAGATTGACAGCTGACAGGAACAAGGCCACTAGGACCGCGTCAAAACTAGTCGCCCCAATATCATTCTCTATTCATGTTCTTCTCTTGCAAACACTTGTCACCTTTTTATCTTGATACGCCTAGCCATACAGATCATCTTTGTTGTTCCAATAACTTGACTTTCAAGTCATATATCAACAGAACACATGCTTTTGTGCTGCTGTTTTTAATGTTCCATCACAATTAAGTGAAAGCCTACACAATAGAAACTGTCAATGATTTGTGTAGATTTTTTTAAATTGTGATATATCTCAGGTTTGCGTCGTGTCAATGATCAAAAATATCTATTTGTTGTGACTATTCGCCCAAGTATAAATGACGTGAATTCATTTGATATTATTTATCCCTGTGAGGTAACAAAATATCTTTTGTTTTGCATATTTTTCCGTGACAAAAAAATGTGAGTTCCTGTGCTAAATTGAGCTGTCTCTGTGTTAGGCGATATTCTGAACCTGTGAAGAACACCTATTTGATACAGAACATTGATATAACCAGCCATCAATGATACCTTGTGCTAGTGACCAGAGCCACATGCATTGTTGATAACAGAGGTCTGTCGATGGGAAATGCATCCATTGTTTATCTCAGATGATCTCATTTCATGCCAATTTCCCGCTAAATACAGCGTGTGATTACGGGATAATTGCCCGAAAACTGACGATAAGTTTTATAAAACTTGATGACTAACAGCTGTAAAGAAACACAATTACACGATAAATACACGTTAATCACAGGATATCGTACCACCAGCAATGGGGCTAATATCTAAGGAAGATCATAATTACACGATAAACACACGATATCCGTAGGATAATTGACTATAAATACACGATATTCAAACGATAATTATATTAATTTCCAAAAAAAAAAAAGATCCGTTGATTTCACTATATAAATCAACAATATTAGTCACAGAAACGGCCCTTCCCGACGTCGTTTTGACGTTAATTATCCGATAAACGTCGGTTTTTGTCTGAACACAATCTGATAATTAAACTATACCAGTGATCACAATCGCGCTTAATCGTATGCTCCTTCTACGATAATGTTTGACTAGGACACACACACACGCACTCTAACTTTGTATCTCCCCAGTGAATTTGGGCAGCGAAATCTGATTTGGAAATGATAAACAAGTTTATTAGAGTTACCATCTTATCGCAACAGGAAATATCCTTTGCACATGATCACATTCGATTTTAGATTTTCCTTGTGTTATGGCTGGTTTTGTGATTGCCAGTGGGCCCAACTTGTGACGTAGCATTGGTGTCATTACTTTCCATTTCATGTTGTCGTATTCGCCATTAAGAGGCAATCATCTCATCCTGTATATCTGTTGGTGTCTTTGGAATCAACTGTTCGCTCGTCATTGCTGTTTCTAGGTATGTTGGTTCTACCAACAGACTGAATTTAGAGGTAAATACCGTTAATCATTTCCAAGATCACACTGTGACCGAGACTAGCATTATTAGTAATAATGATAATAATTGATTCCGTAGCTAACGTGGGCCTCAACAGCAGATGCATGCAGCAAAACATTCAAGTAGAACTGACCTTGCAGTAACTCCTCGGACGATTTCTCGTACACAACTGATGAGCATCGATGTTTAATCATCTTTATGCCGATCCAATAAAAGGATGGGTATCCGGTGACACCATCAAATAATATGTTTCCCTCCATCCTAGACAGCCTTCGCGATGGCTCGTGTCATGGCTTCGGGGGAAATGAGCGCATCTTGCGTCCGGTGCAGAAATCCATTAATCATGAAATCCGTCACAGCAATATTTAGATAGAAGTATAGGTTATAACATGCGTGTGATGTTAGTTGTACTGATTGAGAGCAGACATTCGTAAACAAAGTATGTTTGTTTGTCGATTACATTTATATCAATAAATAAATATTTAATGAAATTACAATAATTATTTTCTTACACGAAAATCCACATTGACACATAACTTTAATGACGACATGGAGACAGAAATGAAAGAATTATTGATTCATGAGGAGCTGAAAATATATTAGGCACGGGATATAGATTTTTCGGCTGCCCAACCCTTTCCGATTTGTTATACAATTACTCATCGAAGTTGAAACTCAACGCAGACAGGATGGGTGTTTCTAAGTAGTTAATTCATATGTTTCGTGTGGAGAGAAAGTTGAAGTCAATTGTTCATGTCCTCCAACATTAATCAGAACACTTTTATAAGATCATTATGAGTCTACATGTACCGTTCATTGCTTGGAATAAATTTATTAGTTCCATCTATTGTTATGATATTAGAGATGTAACCAAGGATAGAGACCTGCTATGAGATGGAGTGGAAAATACGGTATCTACACCGGCTTACCCTTTAATTAAGAACAATTCAAGTTCAATCTAAATCAAAATCTAATTCAAATTAAATAAACATATTCAGGGTAGAGAAATGCAACTCAGGCATAAAAAGATCAAAAAAATAATTGAAAGAGATTTAATTCATAAGAAAAATGGCCAAAAAGCTCATCTACACTTCAAAATAAGTCATATTCAAAACAGCGGAGTTCTACTAAAAAAAACAATGATTATAAACAACAATAAAACAACATAAGAAATTCAAATAAAACCGGTAATTATTATAATCGAAAAAATCAATGTTAACTGGAAATAAACATCCATATCTAATCCAAATTTGTCGACATAACTTTTAAGATATTTTGATTGATTTCTTCTATTTAATTTTTCACCGGGAAAGGCATCACTAACAATTTTTTCCATCCTGGATCTAATATGAAAAAATTGTAATTTAAATTATTTCAGTAATGTATGCAATAGAAGTTACACTACCGTCGAGTAAATATAATCTGGAAAATATGTCATTTATGCATGCAGTCCACACCAGGATGGCTATCAGAAGTCAAAAATATACCCAAAAACTGATACGATAATATGATATGTAACAGCTCAGCCAAATAAAACATGATGGTAATTTAATATAATCAATTGCAGTTACAGTATACATTCTATTTAGAGTTACATGGCACTGTGCATTGCTTTACATTCATGTTTAATTGTTTTTAGCGTTGTAGAGGGTTATCAATCGTATATAACTACACATTATTCGTAGCTTCATATCGTGCAAAGCTAAACAACATGCAAAGTGCCTCAGCTTTTGGTTGCATGTCTTCAGACATAAGATAATTTTTTTATCGTGAACTGATCCATCGACGGCGTACTCCACTATAGTGGATAACAGCCTTTAAACTCCGAGACTAGGCAGTGCATCTAGGTTGGGCTACTGGTTCTTGAAATCTAAAGTATTTCTAGAACCGTGTATTCAGCCCGTCCCAAGCCTACTTACGATATTACTATAATATTCTATACCATACATTTCTGTATTTTAGGTGATGGTGTGACTATTTATTTGTGCAGATTTGCTACATATGATAGAGCGTAGCCCTCAGCAACAGCATATATCATTTACCTATGAACAGCTAATGAAATTATTCTGTTTGTTTTGTTACTAACCCAATATTGAGAGCTCAGTTGGCCCATTTATCGTGAACAATATTTTGTAAGCTACGTCCAGAGCGGCACTTTCTTTTTGTGTACTACTATAATCACTATGATTTACATCAGGGGCCACACGTTACCTGTTGGAGAGCTTTTAACCTGCAATACACAGAAAATAACATGTATTAGAATATCTTGTTTCATGTATTTTGCAATGTTTACATTACAAAGATTCCGACATGAACATACCTGAATAAACTGTTGAGTGCATGTTCTAAATGCTGACCAGAAATTGATGAACATTTCTACAAACTAATAAACATATTACAAATTTCACAAATTTGACGTTCGTTTATATCAAGTTGACATTGATTCATTTTATTTGATTTCAACCTGTTTTAATTTAAATTTAGTATTTTTTTCTATCTCATAATTGATATATCTACAATTTGAACTCCACTGTTTTTTATTAAAAACAAAACTTGCTTAAATTGGAATTGAGCGTTTCATCTTCTTAAATTGATCTGTTTAAATGTGAATTTGATCATTTTAATTTAAAATTGATCTCTTTTAATTAGTGGATAAAATATTGGTGTGATACACTTTCTGAGTATTTTATAAAAGAAATTCTAGCTAAATCAGAGAAAATAATGGAAACATGTATTCAACTCCAGTATTTTTCTAATATTGAAGGTAAGTAGCTATGGATGTCATCGATGACATTGTTGACTAATTAAACAACTAACTTCACCTGAGTTGAGAACCTGTTCTACGAGTATCTTTAGTCATAATTAGTCATTAAGTATAATATCAAATTGCCAAAGTCGCTGTCTTATGAGGTCAATTCCTTACTGAAGTGTTGAGACTTAGCCGTACTTATTAGAGGTTCGAACTGAGCCCATCATCAGCAATATAAATTTATTCACGTGAGATATCAGAGATTTATGAAACATACGTGATGGTTGAGCCGATTATTGATCATTGAATTGAGGTATCAATAAAAAATATGAACAGTATTTCTAAGATTCTAGGATCACAAAGGGTTTTACAATTACATAAGACACGAAATTCCCTAATACTTGCGAAGATGTTCCAACAATGATCATGACTATGCATGGTGGACAGTACAATGAGTCTCCTTTTAAGAAACGCTATTGTATTTTGCTTCGCGAGATGATTAAGCTGATGAAACTTACTTGTACAAGCACACCCAGTCAATGAGGTCATCATTTGCTTCATGAATTGAAGTATTATTCAGAAGTTCAAAGATAGGCAGGTGGTTTCATATATTAGATATTAATATGGAAGAGTTATAGTTGTGCGGGTTTGTGATGAAGATATTATCTGTTAGGGTGACCGTATCTCTGGCTTTGTCTATTCTCGTTGGTTTTGATATTAGTGGTAATAATGCAAGGCTGTTTATTGAGCATAAGAATTCTAAAGCATTATTATTGTTATCGTAACTCATAATATGTACATTAAACTCTCCACATAAAACAAAACAATCAGTCTTTATGTTGTTACAAGATTGGTTTAATACATCTAACTTGATAATGAATAGATAGATTAGGGTTAGCGGATGGTGGCTTACAAGCAGTTGCTTAGATCATTCATAGATTTTTCAGTTTAATTTAAACGAAAAGTGTTAAGATGTATGGCATACTGGCAGTACAATAGTCTTGAATGATAGAGGTGTAGTGATCATAAATGTTGGTGCTGACTGCTCCTCCATCAACACCAACATCAGCTCTGAATGAGTGAAAGGAATTAGAGTTTTTAAAATTATTGAATCTTTTGTGTTCTCTGTTAGCCAGCTTTTTGCAAAGCTGATTACATCGAATTTACAATTTAATGATTGTTTAAATGAATGAAAATGTCTTTTTACGCTAATAGTGACCTGATGTTCTGGTGTAACAAAGAAAAGTTAGTACTGGTATTTTTAGAATTGTAGTCTAATATGTTAAAGTATCTTCATTATAATATATTCACTCTACCTCTCACTATTTACATCAGAATAGAGCACTTTCAGATGGCCGGTATTAGGGTCAATCAAGTCTAATAATTTATTGTTCGTGCCTTCTGAAGCAGCTGCTATTTAACCTAGGAAGAGTAAAATAATACAAGAAAGTTTACACAGCTGGTTCTTAATGTAATTAAGATCCAGGGAGATATTGAACCAAAGTGAAGGCTCCTCTACACCATGGGAATAACCAGGAATAAAGTCTGGTAGCTACACATGATTTCTAACATCAATTGCTGTTCGCTATGAAAAATGAATAAGTGTGAACAAGTGAAATGCATAACTGCACAAGATAATGAACGGCCCTTTTGTATCATAGTGAGTTTGTATAGTATTGAGTTACTATTGATAATGAGTTACAACCAATTTTTATTTTTGCAAGAATAACAACGGATTGAATTAGTCAGCGTCTTTCAGCAATGTTGAACAGGAGAAAAAATGTATTCATTTAATTTGAACGAATCTGTTACTTTTGCTATGGTTGGAATGATAACGAGAATGGCATTCAACACTACGAAACTAAGATTAAAATGGAGGATGAAGATACAGAGGTTACTGTGCACGTGTAGGCCAGTCCTCAACGTATTTCTCGGATGTACAGCCGATGTGCTGCATCAGGAATTCATCCAGCACACGTCGGGTATTGACCACCACACGTCAGAACTTGGTCTGCTGTACATGTCGAGGCTATCCTGGCATTGGGCAGTAGGCGTTCACGTTGTCACCGTAGGACCGGGGGCAATGAACTTATCCGAGTGGTCTCCTGTTGCCTTGTGTAGGACAGACATCACTTGCGAGCGAGAAAGGGGTTTCGAACTCTCTACTTGCTGATGGAATGTCATTCTTCAAGTCTCTCCTGCTTTTGCCGGGAGCCTGATTGATGTACTTCCTTCCAATATGATAAGCAGCAAAGATGTCGTCAGGATTAATTTAAATTCTAAATTTATTACGTATAAGCTGCTTAACAATTTCCAAGCAGTTCTCACCCTCGGAAACTCGGGTACCCCACCAGAATTGACGAGACAGTTTTTTATCTTGTTGTACTAAATAATACTCCCGAAAACAACACTAAAGAAGTAAATATAGGAGAAAATGTGCCCTCCAAAATCACGCGGAAAAAATATGATCTCGAAATACATACAGTTTGAAAATCCCCTCAATGAACTGAGGACGCGAAGCAGCCCTTGAAAATTAAGGGGCGCGAATCAGCCCTCAAACACCAAAGCCTGCAAATCAATCTTCGTTGCCACATGAAGCCCATGCAGAGCCCTCGTGAAACCCACCTTGGAGGGCGGGGGTGGGAGGGGGTGCTGTCGACGTTATCTTTTCCATCGTGTGATTCTGAATGAGTGCATGGATATGTTGTTAAAGTATTGTATAAATATATCGCAGCCGTATAGTGTATGCATTGGCTTCACTGAACGCGCGGGTATCGGGCAGCGGACTGCGTTACCTTATCTTGTGATATGCTACGACTGGATCGAGAGTGCTATGATGGCCTGCGGATGGTGCATCTAATACTGACTCAGTTCCGAATGAAGGTTTGAAACCTTCGTATTGATCGCAGGTTTTGGCCTCGGTAGAGAATCGGAATGTATATTTTTAACCTGCGTGGAGCTTCTATGTTCTTCTATGTTCTCTGTAAGGCACTACTTTACGGATAATATTTTAACTCAAATTTTCCAGTTTATTTGTTGAACTCAGAAATGATTGGTAGGTTTTAGGTGTTGTTATAAAATCTTGGTCTCGTCTTAGAATCGATTAAGAGAATATGTTCGTCCACTGCACGGTACATGAGGAGGATTATCTTAGTTTATTTGTTATAAGGTCAGTAATGCATACCAGTTTCACTTCTTGTTAGGGTAATTACGTTGGATATTCGCTAAGTTTTGTACGGGTAGATATTTACTTGATACTTTCTTGGATACGAAGGGTTTCTTCGCCATTCATAGCAGGTCACAGCGTGGCTACCACCTGGCCCACATCTGTGGGGCACTCTCCACTTGTGCTGCGGCATCAGCATTTGCATGTTGTAGCCGCACTCGCCCGTCGGATCCCCGCTTGGCGTCGCGGTTAAGCAGGGAGTTGTCCCCACAGTGAGGGTATCCATTAATTTGGGGTCGATCTGGAACACAGCTGAGGTATTTATCCAGTTGGTTCTTGAACCTCAAATTTTTGCTGTAGCTGACAGTTGTGGCACATGTTTGATCTCACTTATTTCCTATGGCATTCGGTCGAATAACCGAGGTGCCCGGCACGTGAAGCTGTTGAATGCAACTATTTGCATCGCTTTGCCGTCCGTCAGTTTTGACACTTTGAAGCAACACATTCTGCCAATTCTTGCCTGGTTTCTCACTGTCACTTTTGTTACATTTTTTTCGTTGCCATTGACAGTGTAGCCTTCCAGAATTTTCCAAACGTTTATGACCATGAATCTTTCAAAACGTTTTTGGATTGAGTATAGCCTCAAGGCGTTTGATATGTCTTAATAGTCCATTCCCTTTACCTCCGTAATATTAGAGGTGAAGCTTCTTTACATTGCTTCAAGTCTATTCAGATCTTTCTGCTTATGTGGGATCCAGATAGGGGAGCAATAGTCAATGACTGGTTGGATTAGTTGTTTCTAAAGAGTCAACATTGTCTTTTTATCTCTAGTCAGAAAGGTTCTCATGGCCCATGAACACAGTCTCCTGCCACTGGCCTCAACCTTTGCAATTTGTTCATGGAAAGAAGCATCGTTTTGCATTAGTGCGCCTAAATCACACAGGCCTTCTTTTTTATTTTATAGATGTGTTATTGCTAGAATTATACGAAACTTTGGTTTTTAAGTCCGATTTTTTTCCATTTCTCAGTGATTCAAATTTAGATTCGTTAAATTGCATTTGGTTTTCACCAGCCCAGTTGAAGATTTCTTTCAGATCAGTTAGAACCTTTTCTACATCACTCAAGTCCTTGACAATGCCTAGTACTCTGGTATCATCTGCAAAGCAAGAGACTGATGTATGTGGAAAGCTTTGGCCCAGATCATTATCTAATATTGTAAAAAAGCAGTGGGCCAAGCACAGTGCCTTGTGGGACCCCACTAAGGACTTCCATTGGTGCAGAGGTTTCTCAATTCACTACCACACTTTGAGTTCTGCCTTTCAGAAAGATTTTGATCCATTTGTAAACATTCCCCTGGATACCGGCGTTATATAGTTTTGATAACAGTAAACTGTGATCTACTTTGTCAAAGGCCTTGGCAAAATCAAGATAATTCACATCCTCATTTGATTCATCAGACAATGCATTAATTATTTCGTCATAGTGCTCCAGCAGTTGGGGTCAACGTGCTCCTCTCACTTCTGAACCCATGTTGCTTTTAGTTGAACCATTTTTTTTCAAGAAAACTCACTATTAGTCCATTCATTACTCTTTCAAATATTTTAACTACATGTGATGTCAAAGAAATTGGTCTGTAATTTGATGGGCTTGTGAGGCTACCTCATTTTGTTAGAGGGAAGATGACAGCATGTTTCGTTGTCAGTGGGATATCGGGAGTGTCCAAAGACTTCTGCCACATTATTCAGAGTGGTCTTTACAGTATCTGTTTCCATTGTTTCAGAAGAACAATATAGTATTTTATGACACTCCGGATGTGCCATCGCTACTAATGTTACCAATAGCTTTTGTAATTTCAGAGATGTCTTTGTTAAGATCAGTCAATAAAAACTTCGGTGCGATTTCACGATTTGTCTGAGTAATCATTGGGTCATTTAATACCCTCGTCGCTTTGTTTTCATCTACTTGTTGACCGGATTCAGCAATTAAGGGGCCAATTTTGAATTTGGAGTTTAAAAGTTTGGCTGCATAAGCAAAGAAAACTTAGAATTGTTCGAAAAAATTTCAATAGCTTTCATTTCATATATATA
>SDVV010018238.1:0-13805 GCA_016164225.1 Gammarus roeselii
TTCCATATCTCTTATTGGTACATCATTATATCCTAGACTCCACCTTCATTTTGGTAATACATGCAGGGCTAAGAAGTCGACAGACCACAAATACATAGCCAGCTGCTGCTGCCCCTATATCTATCATCAGAACAGCTGAATCTCCTTTCTACCGATCGGCACAAATGACTTCCCATTATACGACGGGCCGAACCGACGACGTACACGAGTGCCCAAGTCCGAGGGGCCCGGATCTTGTTTGCTGAAGAAGCACAAATTGGGGGAAGGGTAGGCCTAATTCAGCCGTTCGCATCGTGAGAAACCCACACTTCGGCTAGATATTATAAGCGTACAAATAAAAAGAAGTGTTATAACACACACCCATCAAAAACCTAACCTAACCTAACCTTATGTATGGTTTTCAGTCATTGTTTATTCATATGAACCACTCCACACGACTCTAAATATCACTTTAACATATATGTTATTTATTTCGTTGTCACTCTGACCAATATTGGTTAGCACAGTGGATTAGATGGATTAAACTTTGATGGAATAAATGTTACATGTAATTCGTATTTGTTTCCAGCTTCCTACAAACGAACACTTCGTGTCATACTAGGTCTACCACATTTACTTTAAAATCTCCTGACACTACATCCTTTGACGACTTGCTAGTCTTATTTGCCTTTTCTTTCCATAATTTTCATATTCATGATGATGACTTCGTTGCATATGTCGCCATACATTACTTGTAGATTTATGTCTATTCAATTTTATTTCTTTTTGGCAAAGATTAAAGATCCTTATCACCCCATCACTTTCAAACCAGAGATGTCTCAAGCTATACCCCATCCTTCCACAACAGAATCATTAACTTGACTGAGCAAGATCTGATCGGACTTTGATTTATATCCTACCAATCTGCAACACATCTAGATCATTTACCCCGCGATAGGTTTATGGGTATCGTTTCACGCCTTGTCACATATTCTTCGACAGAAATCGACAATTCGATGTTACCTCCGATTGACACGATGTTCGCAATTCATTGCTTAACCTTTGAGTTTTAGGATAAAATAAACATTTAATTGAGGATTGACATGGTATATTACTATTTTATTAGTATTCATTGCAGATCTTGCTGGATACATCAATACTTTCTACCTCATTGTTCTGATGTGTAACAGCGTGGTTCGTACATCCAACAATACCCATCATCACTATGTTTCAGTTTCCTCTCAAAATCCTTCATATACTCCAGCATATCTTTGATACAAATACCAAAGGCTGTTCCATCCCCATGAGTCCGTAAATGTAGTTCTTCTTCTTTGTGAACTTTTTTTATTCAAATCTTCTCCAATTCAATGTAAGTTCGATCTTTATCCGAAAGAAATTTCTGCATACGCTCCAGATTTTCTTCTGTTCTTAGGTAAATGTATTATCCACCACCTCAGCTTTATTACACTTGTGAATTTTTTTGCTTAGATCATATCAGTTTCAAGATTTTCCTGCTTATTTTCTTTGAACTCTGTTACATACGAGTGAAATGTATCGAAATCAGTTACTCAAATCCTGTTTCCTTTATTCATCATTCATACATGAATAATAGTTCCCATTAATATGATTCTTGTTCTACGCATGATGATCCTTGTTCTACGCATTTGTAGATAATTGATATCTCCATCAATACTCAATATGTCTTCGAATCAAGCCAATCATGTTCGGAGATTTTTTCATCCAACACTCGTAAACAAATTTTTGAGACGTGAACATTTATTTTATTTATTCTAAGACGAATGGTCCGTCTCCGCTTATTCTCCCCGTAACAATGA
This sequence comes from Gammarus roeselii, assembly GCA_016164225.1. Taxonomy (NCBI): domain Eukaryota; kingdom Metazoa; phylum Arthropoda; class Malacostraca; order Amphipoda; family Gammaridae; genus Gammarus; species Gammarus roeselii. The sequence goes on from SDVV010018238.1 coordinate 1,815, forward strand.
CTCCAATCTCGGCATGCAGCTAGCTATTGCCTATCATCGCTCGCCTTTGTCATCAACTGTGTATGTATGTAAGTGTGTATGTACGTGTATAGGGCTGCGTACGTTTGTGCATGTGTATGCTCAGGGGTATGTTCGTGTACATGAGTTGAAAAAAAATATAATAAAATATAAGACTCAATACAATTTTAAAATTCAGAATTTCAATAAAATTTCAAATTTTACGACGCCCGGACAAAGCTAAGTCGGTAAATTTAAGTGATAACTTGGCTACTGAAAAAAGTCGGGGCATCGAATTTTTTTAAATTCTATTGAAATTTTTAATTTAAAAATTGTATTGAATTTTAAATTTTGTTATACTTTTTTTAAACTCATGTACACGTAAATACGCTTGAACATACACATGCACATACGTACACAGCCCTATATACATACATACATACATACATACTCAGTTGATGACCAAGGCAAGCGATGATAGGCAATAGCTAGCTGCATGCCGGGATTGGAGTCAGTGTAACGTGGAGAATAAGCGAGGACGGACGTTTCGTCTTAGAATCAACAAAAATAATGTTCTCGTCTCAAAAACTTGTTTACGAGTGTTGGATATAAAAATCTTCGCAGATGATATGGCTTGGTTCAAAGGTATATTGAGTAATGATGGAGATATCAATTATCTACAAATGCGTAGAACAAGAATCATCATGCGTAGAACTAGAATCATAGGAGTGGGAACTATTATTCATATATGGATGAAGAATGAAAGAAACAGGATTTGGGTAACTGATTTTGATACATTTCAGTTGTATGTAACAGATTTCAAAGAAAATAAGAAGGTATATCTTGAAATTGATATGATCTAAGCAGAAAACCTTACACAGTGTAATAAAGCTGAGGTGGTGGAAAATATATTTGACCTAAGAACAAAAGAAAATCTGACGCGTATGCAGCAATTGCTTTCGGATAAAGATCGGACTTGCATTGAATTGGAGAAGATTTGAATAATCAAAGTTCACAAAGAAGAAGAACTACATTTAAGGGTTCACGGGGATGGAACAGCCTTTGGTATTCGTATCAAAGATATGCTAAAGAAAATGAAAGATTTTGAGAGGAAACTAAAAACATAGTGATGATGTGTATTGTTGGATGTACGAACCATGCTACTAAAAATCAAAACAACGAGGTAGAAAGTATTGATGTATCCAGCAAGATCTGTAATTAATACTAATAAAACCGTAATATACCATTTCAATCCCTAATCAAATGTTCATATTATCCTAAAACTCAAAGGTTAAGCAATGAATTGCAAACATCGTGTCAGTCGGAGGTAACATCGAATTGTCGAACTTGGTAGGAGAATAGGTTTCAAGGCGTGAAACGATACCCATAAACCTATCTTGGGGTAAATGATCTAGATGTGTTACCGATTGGTAGGATATAAATCAGAGTTCGATCAGATCTTGCTCAGTCAAGTTTGTGATTCTGTTTTGGAAGGATGGGGTATAGCTTGAGTCATCGTTTGTTTGAAAGTAATGGGGTGATAGGGGTCTGTAACCTTTGCCAAAAAAAATGAATAAACATAAATCCACAAGTAATGTGTGGCGACATCTGAAACAAAGTCATAGCCACGAATATGATAATTATAGAAAAGAAAACGCAAATCAGACGTGCAAGTCGTAAAATGATGTAGTGTCAGGAGATATTGAAGTAAATATGGTAGACCTAGTATGAGACGAAGTGTTCGTTTGTTTGAAGTTGGAAACAAATATGAATTACTTGTAACATTCAATTCATCTATGTTTGAAAATGGGGGCCACTGTGCTAACCAATATAGGCCGAGAGTGATAATGAAATAAATAACATATATGGTAAAGTGATATTTAGAGTTGTGTGGAGGGGTTTATATGTTTAGAACAATGACTGAAAACCATAGATAAGGTTAGGTTAGGTTATTTGTTTGATGGATGTGAATAGCATGTAAAAGTGATGTAGAATTGTGTCATATCAAAAATCAATAATTGCGAAAAATAGCTATAACAATCAAACAAGGATGTAATTACCAATGAAAACGAATGAAATTTGCTAGATCAAAATTGGAAGTGTGTATCAAAACTGCAAATGATAGATCAAAATGTACAGTCAAGTGGAGATATTTTGTTATGCATTAATCCTAAAACACTGAAAATCATATGCATGAATGAAAAGTCGATCGAAAATACATAATTCTTGGATACAATAGGTTAGGTTAGGTTAGGATGATCAGTTCTTCTAATTTAACATGCCGTGAAGCTGATCCACAATAAATATCTTGTAACACAAGTAGGGATGTTGTTCTAATTGAAAAATCACTGATCGGAGGTAAAATGCTACAGATGTTAGCCGCCCCTGTATATGCATACAAATGTGTGTATGTGTCTACATTGTGTGTGATATTAAAAAAAACTAAAATATAGCCATGTGGAGGGATTTGATATGCATATCGCATAAAAAATACTAGATAAAAGACTTATTCATCAAGCTTGAATGAAATACATAATTATTGGTTAAGATGGTTAGGTTAGGTTGCCTAGGTAGCCTTTTTTTTGCACAAATGTGTGTAAATTCCTACATGGTGCCGGTACCGACACCAAAAAACGACTACATTATGCCGTGACCGGACCTACATATGCGTACAACGCGTGTTTATGTGTGTACCTGGTGTGTGTGGTATTAAAAAAAATTACGTAGAATAGAACCATGTGGAATGATTTGATATGGATCATGATTAAATCCCTGAATAATTACAATTTATAGGCATGAAATATTTACTTCTTGGTGTGATTTGTTAAGTTAGGTATTACCGTATCTGACATTGTTAAATTCGTTTTGTTTTCGTTTTGATTTGGTTTTAATTTAGTTTTATTTAGGTTTTGTTATCGTACATCGATATATGAATCGCTAATTATGTAGCTTGAGCGTGATTTATGATCTAGATTGTTGTTGACTGTAGTTATTACATCACAGATTTATAGTAAAATTATACTGATGGTGAACGATCCTGTATATTAGTGCAAATGTGTGTAAATGCCTACATGATGCAGGGACAGTGCGGGCACAGGTAATGCCTTCGATCCTGTATATGCATGTAAAAGTATACATAAAATTGGACTTAGATTTGTACTCATTCAGGGAACGGTCTGCTTTCGTTGTAGAAGGATGTCGCCAAGTTTGATATGTAAATATTTTAACAAAAAGGAAAATACGCGGGTATGTGTTATTTGCACTGCGGAGAAAAAAACTATGCAAATCAAGCTCCACGTTCGGGTTTTGGCGTCACCCAAAGGACACCATTATCTTGAATATTATAATCCTAAAAAATGAACGAGAAAACATAAGCTCTAAGGATGCAAAGGTGTATTGATAGAACACAGTAAACCGAAACTGGGTTTCCGAAATAATACAATAGACAGTGCTCAACAGGGTGCAAGCAATAAATAAAGTGCTGTACCTCTAACATCCAAACGTAGAAAGTATAAAGATTTGATGAAAATGGCTACATCGAAATAGGGGAGAAGCCCCAAACCTTAGACGAAATGGAAATAACGAAAATCTGTGAAAAGCGTGGGATACATTATTTGGAATGGACACCAGTACCAGTAATATTGAAACGTGTGACAGTGATACCGATGACATGTCATGTGAAGAAAAATCGATAAAGTTGAGGGGAACCAAATTATCAAATTGGATAATAAAACGGTTTCATGTATAATAAGTGTAAAATGTATATCTGACCTTGTTTCAATGTTGTTGAAAATGAATTATGAAGACAGACAATCATGTCTCAAACGTTTGAGTGCTAGAAGAATTAGGTATATTTCAGATATTTGCGGAAATATACCGAATGGGTATGTCGGCGCCAGTAAGAAAAACACTGGAACTATACGATGTCATAAACATGTAACTATAATTAAAAAATTAACGTTGAGAAAAAGCTCGCTGAAGACTACAAACAAAGTTTTGTTACAGGGATAGGTTCTGAAGTGATGCATACAATACTCCCAAAGGTATCCGTCTATCTAAAATGTGTACAAAGGGCAGCAGTCTATAACCCAATAGACCAGAGAAACAACACACCCAGATGATAAATCCTACACCAATATGATGAGGCGGACCTCCAGGTGATAAATAATGCTTATCATCGATAAAGAAGCCGTCGAGTGCCTTTGATACAGCAGATCAAGATAAGACCAGAGAAGGAAGTCGAAGTTGCTCCCATCAAGTTTTCGGAGTGAATAGGTATGTTCTCGTATAAATGCTAAACCCATGTATTTCCCTAATATATATGTGTCAAAAATTATTATCAATAAAAAATGTAGCTTATAAATGTTTGTTTGCAGTATCCTAAATTTAACTCGAATGCCTAGCAATGAAATTTGCAGTTATGCAACATGACATGCAATGAATTGCAATACAGTATGCCTAGCATTGAAAATGCGATATAAATCTCTGCGATTGAAATTGCACACGGTTACCTAAGGTATTGTAGATACATAAATATAAATCTCATCAGCTCCAAACAGAAGCTAAAGCTAAAGTCTACAGCTTCTTTTATGTGACACTGAAACCCAATTACGGTGACAACGTCTCGCTTATTTACTCGGACACCGACTCGTTGCTGCTCCACTTCAAAGGTGTTGCCGACATTGAAGCGGAATACATGGACATCTCCAACTACTCCAAAAATCTTCCTTTGAACAATGAAACAAGGAAAGGACAGCTGGGGCTACTGAAAAGCGAATGAGCCTACGACTACTAGAGTGAAATCATTTGCTTGCAACCAAAGTGTTACAGTATGTTGCTTGAGTCCAACGCCACAAAACAGCTGCAAAATGTGTCAATTACCAGACCTAAGCCAAAATCAGACATAAACCATACAGAGATATCCATAACCAGAAATCATACACACACACTGTAAGACCATACACAACATTCGCGCGCAAGCGTGCCAGCTTCAAACTGTGCGCAATATTAAATTACCGCAGTAAAATTAAAACTATGTGCTACTATGTCGATGCGTACACAAGTCTTGCCTATGGGCATCCAGACATTCCTAAAAATCCATTGAAGTTGAACCCACCGTCACTAAAAAGAGGAAGCGATGTGTCTTGGGTGATGATGATGATGTCGACGTACAAATGGATTTAACATGGAAGAGACTTAAGCAGGGAGAGGCCGTCTATGGCATGTGTAGTCGGGTGAATGACGAAAGTACGTTTACGTCTTCAGGTTTTATTCTATAAATGATCATAATATGTTAATAATCCTCATATGTAAATGTTACTCGATAAATAAATAAATATATACTTGAACATGTTTCATTGTCCAGAGACAAACGGATTGAAAATACATGAACGTTCACCCCTGCAACCGCTCCTAAAATTATGAAAATAGATTGATGTAAATGTGCCTTATATTTGAATGTTCCTAATATGTAACTATGTAATCAAAAATAAATTCAATAATAACGGTTACTTTGACACGAAATTAAACACTTTATACAGCCAAATCGATATAATACTACAATACCATATACCATTAGGATGAATAAAATCCTACACATACTGCCAAATCGATATGTACCAAGCTAGCATTTCTTGCGTAAGACAAATTCAATAAACCCCAACGCCGTGGACGAACATTACTTAATACGAGCAAGCTTATCTCACCCCATTTTCCAAAGCGTATCCAACTTTTTGCCGAGGGGGTCCCTTACTGCATGTCCAAATGTGTTATAACGATATTCCTACCAGCAACGCAGCAAGGTATTAAAGTCACCATAAACTGACATGTACAGATGCAATCTGGCTATTAAGCAGGGTCACGAGAGGAGTGCGAGTTGAGATAAGGACTCTGTGTGAAATTCACGGATAGAGGTCTGCCGTTACGATAGGGCTCAGTTGTAACATTTCCAAATGACTGCTCCTTATTTGTAAATGTTCCTATGTAACCATGTAATAAATAAATAAATAATAAACTCGAACATGTTTCATTATCCATGGTCGTACGTATTGAAAAATACGTGAAACGTATACCCCTACAACCGCTCCTAAAAATGATGAAAAAATATTGTTTTAAATGCTTCTAATATGTAATAAATAAATGAATATAATCTGAAACTTGTTTCAATGTCCACAGATATACGGATTGAAAATACGTGAACGTATCTGCACCTTGACGCTTGTCTTGATGAAACTCTGAAAATATATACATACAAGGGGAAAAAGTGGATGAATTCGATCAAATATCATAGCTTGTGCTCTATATTAACAAGCCACGTACATAATTCCGAATTTCACTAATACGTATTTTGGTCAACATACCTAAATTAGATAACGATCGAGCAACGACATCCTGTTACAACGGTAACAACACCGTTCAATAATGCCATAGATAAATGATGATTCAACAATACAAACCCATAAAATAAAATACAGGGGTGCCTACGATACAAAATGTCACAATATAAAATTATTCTATCTACCACAACGCTATAAGTGTCACTAAATTAAAACAACATATTGCTTGAGCAAAGACTTGCAATAAATACCCAAATGAAATGGCATCACAACGCTATAAGCGCAACCAAATAATACGATATACTATTAAAAAGATTTCAATCCTATAAATACAGACAAACCAATGTTTACCAGGCTAACATTTCTTGAGAATAAGCCAACTAAAGGAACTATAAATCATACAATTATACTTACCCTTTACAATACCTATTCACAAACCATTAATAATATATATCTCCAGGGCATACTCGCAGTCCCTATCTCTAGGGCATACTCGCAGCACCTATCTCGCGCGCCTGACCCCCCTCCTATTTCCCGGGCATACTCGCCACACTTCACACTACTGACGTTATTACAATTTACAAATCTTACTCGTTTACTCGTGCAAATATCAACTATAAAAAATTACAGCGTAGTTATTGATTCGATATCCATCGACCTACGAGAAGGTGTTGGCGGTACCGTCCCTTCCATGGACGGTGGATCGAGTCTATGCGTATTACATTTTAAATTAAGCTAGTATTAAATAGGATATATAAATATAACGCTGGAAATAAATAAGGTCATTTGGTAACCAGCAATCATAGGCGTGGTATATGCATATCCGTCCTATAAACAATACGAAGCTTTATTCGCAAAACGTGATAAATTTCCCGCTGGAAATTTACATGATATGGACCGATTCACAAGTGTGATATCGTTCCAGAGAGGAAGCGGATTCTTCTCAATCATAGCCAGTCTTGTAAGACGCACATTACCATTTCTACGAAGAACTGTATTACCTGCAGCTGTCGATATGGCTCTAAACATAGCACACGATTACTCGGAACAAAATGATATGCAAAAATTAACCGAGGAACATGGGATTGCTACTCTCAAAAACGTTGCAAAGAAAACCATGGATGGAGGCATGAACACGGGAGAAGTAACAAAAAAAATAAAATCAAAATAAAAGCGAGGAAGCAAGACGGAATCGTGTAATCTACCAGTTTATTACTAATAAATAGCAGCGTACATGTACCATTAACGATGGTTTTGTAGAGGTTCTCAATTGACCCTACATTATCCTAATAACAATAAACACAATATACGTGCATCACAAGCCCCTATTGCTATTAAGCAATCGCATATTTTGATCTCATTGTTGCATCTCTCTGTAGATAGTTACAACATTTCCGTTCAGCTAGTACAAAACTGCTTCCAATCATAATGACAGTACAACAAATATTTATTTTGGAGAAATAAATACGTATACCCACGCACAAAAAGCCATGGAACATTCATCAAAAGAAATAAATGATTCAGAGGAACACCTTGAATCAAATATGGCAACAACGCCTTCATAGGCAACAAAGCCTTCCCGCGAAAAACCAGAGAGGGCTTTTTCTTAAATCTCCGGAGAGCGGAACAAGAATACATAGTGTTTTGTGTGTGTTGTAAGTTAATTTTACACTTGCAATTGGACACGGGAAAGGTGGTTCTTCTTATATTGTAAGCTGTTCGTTGTGAAAGCAAACTGCTGCTACAGATCAAAAATACAGATACAGATACAGACACTAGGCCGCATCCCCCAGAAAGAGGGGTGGCCGACGGCAAGGCGCACCTCACACCCTCATACGCTCACACTTACACAATTTAGCCCTTTTGTGCTAAAGGGTCCAGCAGGTACCCCCTCAACATACACTCTGGGTCACGACTGCAGTCCGAGGATCCGTCATCAGCAGCAGGGGCCGACAGTTTTCACTGGCTTACCCCCGCCGCGTAATAATGGTCGCCCCCCCCCCCCCGACCATCCCGACATCAGGATGCCAAGGGCGGGAAAGCACATCAGAGCAGCGTCAAAATCAACCATTCACAACCATTCTCCACTCACGCCTGTTCATTGCACGCTCTCTCGCCACCTCCACATTCATGTCTCTCCTTCTCAACGCCTTTTTCACACCACCCATCCACCCAAACTTCGGTCTACCTCTAGGCCTGCGACCACTCGCCTCCGCATTCATCACCCTTTCCAACAATCTCCCTTCATACATCCTCTCCACGTGCCCGAATCATCTCAGAACTCGCGAATCCACTGTGTCCTTCAACTTCTTAACCATTCCTGTTCTGATTCGAACCACGTCGTTGGTGATCCGGTCTCTCAGCGTTACTCCAGCCATGCTCATCAGACATTTCATCTCGAAAACATTCAACCTTATTCTCTCCTCTGCTCTCACCCCCCAAGCCTCAGCTCCGTAGAGCACAGTTGGGACAATAACACCCTCGTACCGCCCTCTCTTTGCTTCCATCCCCAACGTCATACAGCTCATTACACTCTTCAGTGCACCCAACACTTTACATCCCTCCTTCACTCGCGCCTTCACTTCAGTTTCCACTAGTTCAGTTATCTCCACATGGGAGCCCAGACACTTAAAACACTGAACTCCCTCCAAAAGCTCTCCATTTAGGGTGACACTAATTTTGCTCGCATCGGCAGTCATTGAGCATCTCATTACTTTACTCTTACCCACGTTCAGTCGAAGCTTCCTCCTCTCAAACACTCTACCAAACTCAGACACTAGCCTACATAGCTTCTCCTCTGAATCCGCAACCAGTACCGTATCAGCAGCAAATAGCAGCTGGCTCAACTGCCAACTCCGCCCATCCGATTCCAACTGTTCCAAGCCACGACCCAGCACACTCACATTCACCTCCCTGACCACTCCATTCATATAGAGGTTGAACAGGTAGGGAGACATCACGCAGCCTTGTCTCAGTCTCACTTTCACTGTGAACCAATCACTCACCTCGCTTTCCACTTTGACACATGATTGGCTGTCAGCTGAGAAACTCTGCACCGCTTTCAACAGATGTCCGCCCACTCCATACAAACGCAACACCCTGCACGGCGTTTCCCTGTCAATCCTGTCGTATGCCTTCTCCAGATCCACGAAGGCCCAGAACACATCCTTTCCTTTGGCAAACTACTTCTCACACACCTGTCTCACTGCAAAAATCTGATCGGTACACCCTCTACCACTCCTAAAGCCACACCGTTCCTCTCCAATTGCGCAGTCCGTACAGGCTCTAATCCTTTTGATCAGCAATCTTCCGTACAACTTACCAACCACACATAACAGACTGATACCTCTCGAGTTGCGACATTCATTTTTATCTCTTTTGCTCTTATATAGCGGAACAATGCAGGCACTGCGCCACGCAATCGGTACCATGCCTGCCACATAACACAAGTTCATTAACCTCACCAACCATTCGACAATCGTTACTCCAACCTTCTTCAGGCACTCTGTCGCAACGTCATCCAAGCCAGGGGCTTTCGCCGCTTTCATCACGTCCACCGCCTCCTGCACCTCTTCTCTGGTAATGTCCGCAACAAGTATTTCTCCCAAAACTGGCATCCGAGCACAACCACCCACAGCAACAATGTCAGCCTCTCTGTCACCCTCGACACTCATCAACTCATCAAAATACTTGGCCCACCTCTTCTGTACATCACCACTTTCCAACAACAACTGGCCGTTTTCATCTTTCACTACTTTCTTCTTTACGGTCTCTCCCTTTCTTACCCTCTTCACCTCTTTCCATAACATCTTTTTGTTCTCCTCAGAATTCTGGCACAACCGTCTGCCCTACCTGGCATCAGCGTCCCATTTGGCTCTCCTCACCACACACTTCACCTCGTTTCTCCTCTCTTTGTAGTTTTCATAAGCCACCTCCGACTTCACCTGCAACCACTCCTCAAACGCTCATCTTTTCCGTGCCACCGCCAGTTTGACCTACTCGTTCCACCACTCGCAGCCTTTCCTCCTGCACTCGGCCACAAGGCGCGCACCACACACCTTCTTCGCACACATCAGAAACGCATCCCTTAATGTCTTCCATTCTTCATCCACATCTCCCAGGTCCTGTCCTCTCACGTTGTCATATTCTTCCTTCAACGCCTACTGGAACTCCTCGGCTCTACTTTTCACCTTCAGTCCACTCACTTTCATTACCTCTCTACCTCCTTCCACTCGTTTGTTTCCCTTCCACTTCTTCTCCACTCCTAATCTACCTTCCACCAGCAGATGGTCAGACACTCCTCCACCCTCCCCTCTCAACACCCGCACATCCAACCGCCTCCCCACCCCTCTCCTCGGTATCAGCACAAAATCCATCAGTGCTCTCTCCACCAATGCACCATGGGCCATCCTTACCCATGTGTACTTGTGAATATCTCGCTTCTTGAAAAAACTGTTCTCGACCACCAACTCCGGTTCCATACACAGACCTATCAGGTTTTTCTCCATTATCATTTCTATCGGGAACGTCATACCTTCCGATCACATTCTCCACCACTACTTCTCCAAACCTCGCATTAAGGTCACCCAGTACAAACTACATTGAAATGGCCTCCAAAACTCTCAATACATTCACTCAGGTCAGTCCAGAATTGCTCCCTTTCCTCTCCACTCCTTCCGCTGCCAGGTCCGTAAGCACTCACAAATGCCCATCTTTCTACGCCTAACTTAACTTTAACCCCCACATCAATTTTGATGACACCTCCTTCCATTCGGTAGCGCTACAAGCCAACCGATCACTCAATATCAAGACCACACTTTCTCGTGCTTAACCTTCCTCCACACCAGACTTTCTTCCACTTACCACACCAAACTCACATTCGCCCTTACCTTTCAACTTCGTCTCACTCAGCGCCCACACATCAAACTTCCTCCTCACAAACATCTCACCAATCTCCCTCCTCTTTACATCATTCGTACTACAGCCACGCACCTTCAGCGACTCTAACAAGAGGGTTGGAGAGGCATGTGCCTCTCCTCCCCCCACTCGTCTTGCCGTCTTCGAGGAAAGGTTTTACGGAGAACGGGACTCCTAGCCCCTTCGCTCCGCCCTTTTAGTCGCCTTTTACGACACGTAGGGGTTACGGTAGCACGATTCTACTCCCGGCTACCGGGCGCCCTTTTAGTCGTCTTCTACAACACGCGGTGGATACGGTAGCAAGATTCTAAAGCCCCGGCTACAAGGCAGGCCATACAAATAAATATTAAATGCAGCTAGATAGCGCTGTTCAGTGCAAGGCTTACCTTGACCAGTGCAAATGTAATAAAACAAGGCTTACCTTGGATCTTGCCTCACAGAAGACAGGTATGAATAACATTGTTTTACAATGTGTGCGATCCCCAGTGTCTCATGCTACGTTTCTAAATCTAGAGCAGACTAATAATTACATTATAAAATTTCTGCAGTAATATATTCCCTGTATATACCTTGATGCAAGATTTCAACCTTACACAAATGTACAATTGCAGCTAGCTATGAAGAATTCCTCTGCCCAAAGCTATAATAGGATATTCAAATTTGTATTCTGTTCACATGGTAGCAATCTTTTGGTCTGAGTAGCACCTACCTTGACACGTGCCATTGTATAAATTTATATATA
>SDVV010018239.1:0-13804 GCA_016164225.1 Gammarus roeselii
GGGTAAACCAGTGAAAACTGTCGGGCCCTGCTGCTGACGACGGTTCCTCTGTGCATTCGGGACCCAGAATGTAAGTTGAGGGGCTACCGGCCGGACCCTTTAGCACAAAAGGGCTAAGTTGTGTGAGCTTATGAGGGTGTGAGTTGCTCCTTGCCGTCGGCCCCCCTTCTTTCTGGGGGATGCGGCTTGGTATCTGTATCTGTATAAAATTAGAGCCGGTCACCGCTCTAAGCCAAATATCGTCTCGCAAAGGTTGAAGTTTTCAACTTGATTGGAGAGATTGACTATCATCTCCTTAGAGCGAGAGCAATAAGGCACTTTGGATGGATACCCCTGGGGGTATCCTAGGCTCACCCGACTTCCCGCGGCGTCTTCGTTAACCACCAAATATCATTTGTCCCTTTGTGTTAATATGTTTTGATTTAAAAGATCCCTCCACCTTCCCCCCCCCCCTTTCAGTTTGTAGATACATTCCCTCGCTTGGTGCAGAAAGAGGTCAGCCTCCCACTGACACCGGGACTTGAAAATTAGAATCGAAACCAATGGAAAAAAATTATACAAAAACAAAAATCCTCACAAAAAAGAAGATGTAAGATTGATTTAAAGAGTGAATATAACGATTAAGTTAGTGTATATATTCGTATATACAAGAGAAATTAATGTAAAGAAGGCTCCACCTTCAGTACCCAGGAGCCGGGGATCACATAATGGGCATGACCATGCCCTATCGCAAAGGGGCTGACGGCACCTCCAGAGCGTCGCACTCAAACCTGTCGGCGAAAAAGAACGATGAACCCCTCATAAGTTCCGCATCAACAGGAAACCTGACTCAAGTCGTAGTCGATGACACAAATGAACGCTTCTCGAAGCTGGACGCGAATATAATCGGAATGCAGAATGTCCTAGGCAAGATAAGCAAAATGATGGGCCTCCCAGAGCTGGAGACTGAATTCTTCTCGGCGCCCTCCAGTGAAGTCGGTGAATGCCTCACTAAACTCGCGAACCTTTTTTGCAACTATGAAAACCCGACTGGATGAGCTGATGAGGATAGAGGCCAGGGAACCCGCAACCTGTTTGTGTGCTTCCGCCTCTTACTTCTCTGATAACATCGCTCTCCTCCCAGCCGAAACTCATAACGCCTGAACACCAAGAAACGTAAAGGAGAGACAATACACTCGATTTGATGACCATAACCTATTCAACAACGGTCCTAAATTTCCCGAACACTTGAAAATGACATTTGATGTCAATGGCAGACTGGATATTTGCCCATATAAACTGCAAAAAGAACTGGGCTCCATGACTGGCCGTCCAATTCTCCACATCACCGCCAGCGGTGACGATGGTTTCACCGTTGAAGCAGACAGAAAACTTCAAAGTGACGCTATACTCTCCTAAAATAATATATGAAAAGTCTTGCAAAATCATACCACACCCAACTTTTTCCATGAGTTCAGGCCTGATTTACATCTAGGGTCTCCCTCCCAAGTGATGAAGCCGAAGAGTTCATCTCCGGACCCGTCCAATACGAGGAATATCTAGTTGAAGCGAAAAACGCACCATAAAGAAACACCACCACGGCCCTTCTGCTTAAATTGAATTGCCTCACCCCACCTAACTACATTGACATACCTTTCTTTGACGCCAAAACCAAGGTTACACCCTTCGAAAGACGTCCGATGCGATGCTATAAATGCCAGAAATACGGACACATAATTGTAACTGTAAAAAAAAGCTCACACTGCTCACAGGACGACCACGATAAGCGAGACGATCCCTCGTCGTCCTCATCCAAAGAACCTAACTGCTTTTACTGCAAAGTAAACGGCCACCCTACGGGACACGAAGATTGCCCCCAGGACAAGACTGAGAGAGAGATCCTGCAATACCAAACTGAGCACAAAGTCGGGCGACGAGAGGCTGCGGCCGCGATTCGCTCGCCCCCGGCTGACCTTCCTTCCCAGGAGAGAAGATCAGCATCATTTCCTACCCACTTCCTCATAACGCTTGTAGGTAGCGGTGCAAACTAAGTTGCTCCCTCAAACCAATTCGCCATGATGAACTCACTCTCCAAACATCTGGGAGGCAGACCGCTAAACATGAACCGACAGGGAAATAAGTATCTGTCCCACGTCGTAAATATCGAGCAAAGCAACGCTTTACAAAGGATTAATAAAATAGACAAACAGATACAGACACGCGGCCGCATCCCCAAGAAAGGGGGTTGGCCGACGGCAAAGCGCACCTCACACCCTCATACGCTCACACTCACACAACTTAGCCCTTTTGTGCTAAAGGATCCGGCTGGTACCCCGTCAACATACACTCTGGGTCACGAGTGCAGTCCAAGGATCCGTCGTCAGCAGCAGGGCCCGACAGTTTTCACTGGTTTACCCCCGCCGCGTCATAAAAACCGGGCCCCCCCCACCCACACCATCCCGACAGCGGGATGCCGAGGGCGGAAAGCACATCAGAGCAGCGTTAAAATCAACCATTCACCACTCTGGCCTGTTCAATGCACGCCCTCTCACCACCTCCACCTTCATGTCTCTCCTTCCTAACGCCTGCTCCACTTAATCCATCCGCCCAAACTTTGGTCTACCTGTAGGCCTGCGACCACTCGCCTCCGCATTCATCACACTTTTCACCAATCTCCCTTCATCCATCCTCTCCATGTGCCCGAACCATCTCAGAACACGCGAATCCACTCTGTCCTCCAATTTCTTCCCCATCCCCGTTCTGGTGCGAACCACGTCGTTAGTAAACCTGTCTCTCGGCGTTACTCCAGCTATGCTCCGCAAACATTTCATCTCGAAAACATTCAACCTTCTTCCCTCCTCTGCTCTCACCCCCCAAGTCTCAGCTCCGTAGAGCACAGTTGGGACAACAACACCCTCATGCAGCCCTCTCTTTGCTTCCATCCCCAACGTCCTAAAGCTCATTACACTCTTTAGTGCACCCAACACTTTCCACCCCTCCTCCACTCGCGCCTTCATTTCAATTTCTAATAGTTCAGTTATCTCCACGTGGAAGCCCAGATACTTGAAACACTGAACTTCCTCCAACAGCTCTCCATTTAGGGTGACACTAATTTTGCTCGCATCGACTGTCCTCGAGCATCTCATTACTTTACTCTTACCCACGTTCACTCAAAGCTTCCTCCTCTCACACACGCTTCCAAACTCAGACACTAGCCAACATAGCTTCTCCTCTGAATCCGCGACCAGGACCGTATCATCAGCAAATAGCTACTGGCTCAACTGCCAATTCCGCCCATTTGCTTCCAACAGTTCCATGCCACGACACACCACACTCGTGTTCACCTCCCTGACCACTCCATCCATATAGAGGTTGAACAGCCAGGGAGACATCATGCAGCCTTGTCTCAGTCCCACTTTCACTGTGAACCAATCACTGACCTCGCTTTCAACTCTGACACAAGCTCGGCTGCCAGCATAGAAACTCTGCACTGCTTCCAATAGATGTCCGCCCACTTCATACAAACACAACACCCTCCACAGCGCTTCCCTGTCAATCTTATCGTATACCTTCTCCAGATCCATTAAGGCTCAGAACACCTCCTTTCCTTTGGCAAGGTACCTCTCGCAGACCTGTCTCACTGCAAAAATCTGATCGGTACACCCTCTACCACTCCTAAAGCCACACTGTTCCTCTCCAATTGCGCAGTCCGTGTAGTCTCTGATCCTTTTGATCAGCACTCTTCCGTACAACTTACCAACCACACATAACAGATTGAAACCTCTTGAGTTGCAGCATTCATTTTTAATCTCCTTTGCCCGTTTAAGCTGAACAATGCAGGCACTGCGCCACTCAATCGGTACCACGCCTGCCACAAAGTACAAGTTCAGTAACCTCACCAACCATTCGACAATCGTTACTCCACCCTTCTCCAGGCACTCGGTTGCAACGCCATCCAAACCAGAGGCTTTCCCTGCTTTCATCCCGTCTACCGCTTCCTGCACCTCTTCCTTGGTAATGTCTACCACAAGTCATTCTCCCAAAACTGTCATCCGAGCACCACCAGCCACAGCAACAATGTCATCCTCGACCTTCAACAACTCATCAAAATACTCGGCCCACCTCTCCCGTACATCACCACTTTCCAACAACTACTGGCTATTTTCCATCTTTCGCCGCTTCCTCCTTTCCGATCTCTCCTTTTCTCACCCTCTTCATCTTTTTCCAGAACATCTTTTTTGTTCTCCTCAAAATTCTGGCACAACCGTCTGCCCCACCGGGCATCAGCGTCCCTTTAGGCTCTCCTCACTACCCGCTTCACCTCTCTTCTCCTCTCTTTGTAGCTTTCATAAGCCACCACCGACTCCATCTGCAACCACTCCTCTTTTCCGTGCCACCGCCAGTTTGACCTCCTTGTTCCACCACTCGCAACCTTTCCTTCTGCACCCGTCCACACGGCGCGCACCCCACACTTTCTTCGTACATCTCAGCAACGCATCCCTTAACGCCTCTCATTCTTCCTCCACATCCATCCGGTCCTGTCCTCTCACGTTGTTATATTCTTCCCTCAACGCCTGCTGGAACTCTTCGGCTCTACTTCTCACATTCAGTCCACTCACTATCACAACCTCTCTTCCTCCTCCCACTCGTTTGTTGCCCTTCCACTTTTGCTCCGCTCTTAATCTACCTCCCACCAGCAGATGGTCAGACACTCCTCCGCCCGCACATCCAACAGTCTCCCCACCTCTCTCTTCGATATCAGCACAAAATCCATCAGTGCTCTCTCCACCACTGCACCATGGGCCATCCTTACCCATGTGTACTTGTGGATATCTTGCTTCTTCAACAAACTGTTCCCGACCACTAACTCCTGCTCCATACACAGACCTAGCAGGTTTTCTCCACTGTCATTTCTACCGGGAACGCCCTATCTTCCTATCACATTCTCCACCACTACATCTCCAACTCTCGCATTAAGGTCACCCAGTACAACCACATTGGAATGACCTTCAATACACTCACTCAGGTCAGTCCAGAATTGCTCCCTCTCCTCTTCACTCCTCGCCCTGCCAGGTCCGTAAGCACTCACAAATATCCATCTTTCTACGCCTAACTTAGCTTACACCCACATCAATCTTGAGGACACCTTGTTATACTCGGTAACGCTACTAGCCAACCAATCACTCAATATCAAAACCACACCTTCTCGTGCCCAACCATAAAGTAACAGTCGAAATACATCCGTTCTTCAGCGTTACAAGACGAAATATATACACTTTCAACAACACTCCTAAAACTGATCTAAGCGCTTTTACAGCAGGTTTAGCTGAGGGTTACGGAGTCACCAACGTTTCTCTAACAAAGTGAATCAAACCGCGGAGCACCCACACCACCGCATATCAAATCACTTTCCCAAGACGCGATTGGGGTGGATGGATGGCTATTCATTTTATAGATCAATAACACTTTATTCCAGTATTTTTTCTTTCTTGTGCTCTATTATTTTTCTCTGCTATTTTTTTCATAGTGATAGATTTTGCATTTGTTATTATTATATATCGAGGTTATTTGAGACGAGGTGACCCAGGGAAGGGGGGGGACCCGCGGGACTCGGGGTTTCGGGAACCCGGGGGACTTGGAAGACCAGGAGGATTTGGGGGCACCCACTTGGACCCATCTGGGGCCCATTTGGACACCCTTGAGACCCTTTGAGACCCTCTTGAGGCCTCTCTGAGTTTTGGAACCTCTGCTCCTCCCTCCCAACACTGGTAAACCCAATTACAGAGGAATGTATAAATGTGAAGGCGCGAGTGAAGGAGGGATGTTAAGTGTTGGGTGCACTAAAGAGTGTAATTAGCTGTAGGACGTTGGGGATGAAAGCAGAGAGAGGGCTGTACGAGGATATTGTTGTCCCAACTGAACTCAACGGAGCTGAGGCTTGGGGGGTGAGAGCTGAGGAGAGAAGGTTGAATGTTTTCGAGATGAAGTGTTTGAGGAGCATGGCTGGAGTAACGCTGAGAGACCGGATCACCAACGACGTGGTTCGAATCAGAACAGGGATGGTGAAGAAGTTGGTGAACAGAGTGGATTTGCGTGTACCGAGATGGTTCGGGCACATGGAGAGGATACATGAAGGAAGATTGGTGAAAAGGGTGATGAATGCGGAGGCGAGTGGTCGCAGGCCTAGAGATGGACCGAAGTTTGGGTGGATGGATGGTCTGAAGCAGGCGTTGGGAAGAATAGACATGAATGTGGAGGTGGCGAGAGAGCGTGCAATGAACAGGCGTGAGTGGAGAATGGTTGTGAATGGTTGATTTTGACGCTGCTCTGATGTGCTTTCCCGCCCTTTTCATCCCGCTGTCGGAATGGTCGTGGGTGGGGGGGGGCCCGGCCATTATGACGCGGCGGGGATAAACCAGTGAAAACTGTCGGGCCCTGCTGCTGACGACGGTTCCTCGGACTGCACTCGGGACCTAGAGTGTAAGTTGAGGGGCTACCGGCCGGACCCTTCAGCACAAAAGGGCTAAGTTGTGTGAGTGTGAGCGTATGAGGGTGTGAGGTACGCTTTGCCATCGGCCACCCCCCTTTCTGGGGGATGCGGCCTAATGTCTGTATCTGTATCACTTGGACCCATCTGGGGCCCTTTTGGACACCCTTGAGACCCTTTGGGACCCTCTTGAGGTCTCTGAGTCCTGGAACCTCTGCTCCTCCCTCCCAACGCTGTTGAACCCATTTACAGAAGAATGTATAGATGTGGAGTGCTTGAGTAGAGAAATTAGTTATTACAGTACACAGCATTGCTGACGCAGAGGGGGAGAGCCGCTTCGAGGCTAGTCGAGGTGCGGCGAGATCAGTCTAAACATGTTGAGGCGAGTCGAGTGGGTCGCGACGAGCCGATACAAGCCGAAATGATTCGAGACGAGCCACGATGAGCTGAGACGAGGAGACCCGGGGAGCTCGACGGATTTGGGTTACCCTCCGGGATTCGTCATGCTCTTTTGGGACCCGAGACACCTACTTCCCCACTCCCACCCTAAAATGCTTCAGCGAATTTTTTTATTATTACAGTCCACTTGATCACTAGCGCAGAGGGGGAGAGCTGCGTCGAGGTCAGTGGAAACATGTTGAGGCGAGTCGAGTTGGTCGCGACGAGCCGAGACTGGCCGAAATGATTCGAGACAAGCCGATATGAGCCGAGACGAGGGGTCTCGAGAGAGCTCTGGAAGACACGGGGACATAGTTTACCCTCCGGGATTCGTCTGGCTCTAATGGGACCTCTGACCCCCCCACCCTATCCCCTTGAACAATGAGTGCGAAATCAATTATCCGAGCAGTTTTTCTACCCGTGACAAACCTGCCCTTACTTTCTTCACGATCCACAGTCTGTGCTTGCTTGCGCACGCCCGGATCTTATGTAGTTTTTGGGGTTGACCTGGACTGCGTAGCTATAAACACTGTGACGGGTTGTGGTTGGAGTTGATCTAATCCGTGAAGCCATAGACCTTGTACCAATTTCGACGAGACTATCTGTGCGCACTGGCGCGCGTGCATAATACTCTTGGAGTTCTCAATGGTTGGAGGCGGTGATTCGTTTCGACTTAGTCTTTATCACACCTGAATAACTAAATTGTACCTCTACTTAACTAGACCGCGTAGCTGTAAACATTGTGTTGCGTTGCTATCGGACCTGACTTTGTCCGTGTAGCCGTAAACCTTGTACCAGTCTCCACGATGATTACTGAGGATCAAAACATAGGACGCGACACAACAGAATTCATAGTAATCCCGGGCGAACAGGAGAAAACAAAAACTTACCCAGTGGCGACATGGCCTGCTATGTGCAAAAAATGCCTGGAATACGGCTACGTCATCAAGTACTGCCAGCTATACATACCCAACGCTGTAAGAGTTGCGCCGGCGAGCATAACCGAAAGGACAGCGCAGCCCGCTAACTTGAATGCTACCACTGCTCATGCCTCCATGAGGCAGGTGACCGCGACTGCCCAAAACAGATGGACCAAACAGCAATGACAATCATACAAAATGACCGCAGAGTCACGAAAATAAGCCATTCAAATCTTTTACGACGAAAACCCCAACTGTCGTAATTTAAATTACGCTAAAGCGGTTAAATCTACGACTCGGTCTACCGCACCAGACGACACTCGCGTAACGTTAACACAAGCTATTACCATGACCTCAACACCCCTCTCCAGTACTAACAATATCACAACCAGCCCAGCGACCGCCCTCCTAATAGAGGCGGGTGTCTCAAGCAACGAACCCACCAGTGCCCAGGAGAGCACTGCGATAGATGCTGCCTCGGTCGACCACGAGGAGAGGTCCAATAACCCGAACATAAGAAGGCGAAAAGACAAAGATTCCGACGACGACGACCGCGGGGTACAAGACGCCCTCTCGCCACAAAGCATAAAGATTAGCAACAGCCCACGAACCACAGTTCACCTCGATCAGAGCATTAAACGACTTCTGATCGTCTTAACTGCAACCGCACCCAGCGAAAACCAAAGTGAGGTATTCAACACTCGGCTAACATGCCCGACACCAGAACACCTCACAAGGTAAAACGACCATTGCCTGCGCAAGGACGCGTCGAAAATCTTCAATGAATAACTGATACCCGAAACCACTGATCGACCATGCACCGCACTAGACTCAAATATCCCAACGACTACTCCTCAGCCTATCATATTGTTTAAAAAAACCTCCATAGAAGAGAAACGCACTCGCTCAAGAAGCAATCACAAAGGTCGCACTCCCTCGTCCCTTCTCCTCCTACAAGAGCAGTGAGTCTAGCAGCGAGTCCTACAACGCAGTGAGTCTAGCAGATCATGTTCTACAGAAAGCGGACGCTCCTGCAAACGCTCTCGATCTAAGACACTTGCGCCTCATAGACAAGAATACCACGAAAGTTCCTACAAACCACGCGACCCCTGCAGATCATCAAGATCTGGGCGTGAAACAGATCCGAAATGAACAACAGTACAATACTTCAGTGGAATTGCCTGGGACTTGGAAACGAGAAAGATGAATTATTATCGCTAATCTCCACCCATAAACCTTTGGTGGTAGGCCTCCTGGAGAGCCACCTTCACAATCCCTCAATATGTCATACTCTGTCGCGAAGGTCACAATAATGTGACTGCACACGGTGGAGTGGCACTAATGATCCATCAAAGCTTCCCTCATTACCTCCTCCCTCTGAGAACAGAACTCCAAGCTGTCGCAGTGAAGATATGTATCTCAAGACCTATTACAGTGGTATCTATCGACACGTCACGACCTCACGGAGGCACTAATGACCGATCTGCTTAACCAACTGCATCATCCCGTACTCCTCCTTGGAGGCTTCAACAGTTATCACGAAGTGTGGGGATGCGTGAGAACAGACCCCAGAGGAGTGACAATGGCCCACACCATAGACACTCACAACTTGATCCTTCTCAACGACGGACAACCCACACAGATCACCCTCGAAACTCAAACCGCCATCGATTTATCAATCTGTTCCCCTACTGACCACCTAGCATGTGTCAGAGTGGGTAGCGAGGCGAGTGATTGGTTCACAGTGAAAGTGGGACTGAGTGAAAGTGGGACTGGCTGTTCAACCTCTATATGGATGGAGTGGTCAGGGAGGTGAACACGAGTGTGCTGTGTCGTGGCTTGGAACTGTTGGAAGCGAATAGGCGGAGTTGGCAGTTGAGCCAGTTGCTATTTGCTGATGATACGGCCCTGGTTGCGGATTCGAGGAGGAGCTATGTAGGCTAGTGTCTGGGCTTGGTAGAGTGTGTGAGAGGAGGAAGCTCCGAGTGAACGTCGGTAAGAGTAAAGTAAGGAGATGCTCGAGGAATGTCGATTCGAGCAAAATTAGTGTCATCCTAAATGGAGACCTCATGGAGGAAATTCAGTGTTTTAAGTATCTGGGCTCCCATTTGGAGATAACTGAACTAGTGGAAATTGAAGTGAAGGCGCGAATGAAGGAGGGATGTAAAGTGTTGGATGCACTAAAGAGTGTAATGAGCCGTAGGACGTTGGGGATGGAAGCAAAGAGAGGGCTGTATGAGCGTGTTGTTGTCCCAACTGTGCTCTACGGAGCTAAGGCTTGGGGGGTGAGAGCAGAGGAGAGAAGAAGGTTGAATGTTTTCGAGATGAAATGTTTGAGAAGCATGGCTGGAGTAACTCTGAGGGACCGGATCACTAACGACGTGGTTCGAAACAGAACAGGGATGTTGAAGGAGTTGGAGGACAGAGTGGATTCGCGTGTTCTGAGATGGTTTGGGCACAAGGAGAGGATGGATGAAGGGAGATTGGTGAAAAGGGTGATGAATGCTGAGGCGAGTGGTCGCAGGCCTAGAGGTAGATCGAAGTTTGGGTGGATGGATGGTGTGAAGCAGGCGTTGGGAAGGGGAGACATGAATGTGAAGACCGCCCTACGGGGGAGTCTGCATTAACTTTGCGTTGGGACTCCGGTGGAACATGAAAGCAAATAATAATAATGAATGTGAATGTGGCGAGAGAGCGTGCAATGAACAGGCGTGAGTAAAGAATGGTTGTGAATGTTTGATTTTGACGCTGCTCTGATGTGTTTTCCCGCCCTTTGCACCTCGCTGACGGGGTGGTCGTGGGTGGAGGGAAGGGCCCGACAAGTATGACGCGGCGGGAGTAAACCAGTGAAAACTGTCGGGCCCTGCTGCTGACGACGGATCCTCGGACTGCACTCGTGACCCAGAGTGTATGTTGAGGGGGTACCGGCCGGACCCTTGAGCACAAAAGGGCAAAGTTGTGTGAGTGGGAGCGTATGAGGGTGTGAGGTGCGCCTTGCCGTCGGCCACCCCCCTTTCTGGGGAATGCGGCCTAGTGTCTGTATCTGTAAATTTCTTGATAATTTCATGAGTGCGAACCTTCCAGAATCTGTGATTTTCGGGCCTGTGGGGCGCATGCGATAACTGGCGTTGTGGCTTCAGCTGAGACGAGCCTCTAATATTAATCCAAAGTTTATATCGCAATGCATTAGCGTCCATAATTAATCTTGTGCTCTCTGTTTGTTGTCCAGTTGAAGTTAACCCCACGTCAAGTCCCACTCGTGATGATGCGTCACGTTTTATAGTCGAACTTGACACTTTAAATCCCTCCCTGCCTTCGTATTGAATTTCTGTAGCCATATTGCGGAACCTGCTGCAATGTTGTCGCTGTTTGGCCGTTCACCGACACTGGCGGCTAAAGCCGCAGGCACTGCTGTCAGCTCCCGCCTTGTCACGGCTTCAGCTGTCTTGATGGGCTTTGGTATCTTCGCGCCAGATAATAACGGACTCAGACCCATACCTCCAAGTAAGTGTACTCGCGTTTAATCTGTTCACCCCTTAATCAACAAGGTTTTCGTTACACGACGTGCCTTGGCGAGAAACCAGTTCGTTGTTTATGGAAGAGATTTGGTGTCAAAGAGGCATAACGCCCTCTCCCTACCGTCACGCTGGGAAACATGATAGTTCCACAGCGACGCACCTTCAATATTTCGCTCAGATGAAGTCTTATTTAACAAATTTCTACATTTAAGCAAGAAATATAGGTCAGTTTCTAAAATTTATTTGCAATGGCTCTCTTGTTTTAAGCCAACGTGAGACTTACAAGTTGCATCGTCAATAATGCATGGGTGTGGTTAGCTGCCATCATATTATACGATCAGCAGCTTAAGCTCTGGACACCCTGATCTAATCAGTTAGTTCGATAGGTAATGCTTCCTTCACCCTCGTCACACACAGAGGTTCGCCCCACCAAGGCACCCATTCCAGGGACGCGTTTCAGGAAGCTTTGGAGGACTGAGAAGAAGGCCACCAGATGGCAACTGGCAGGCCCTTTAAAGCTAAACGGAATCTTGTGCCCTGACAGCACTTTCGTCACCAGGGGCGAGCTGTTGGTCAAGCAGATTGGCACCCTCTACTTGCCAGGGCTAAATGTGAGTGTGAGATGCCAGGTGTGGCTCTGAATGCCAGGGGACAGAGCTTGTCTTATTATCCTTGGCAGAGAAGGGGAGGTGCGTTAAGGTCTACTAATAAGGTCGAAACCTTACAGGAAATCTTACTTTTATGACCATCGGTGCCGTAATGTTTTCGGTTTCGGTGCGCCGGTATCCCCGAGTCATCCAAACTAACCCACGAATTACTTGATAAACTTGAAAATGCTATATTTTTACCTATCCAATAAATGAGAGAAGGAAACCGGAGACTCTTGGTAAATTGTTGGCAAGAAACTGGAATGACACAAAAACTTATTAGCAGGAGACCTATGAAATCCAAAGTTGGTAACAAGTGTTGTTTGAACCAATAAATATTGTGTTCATATATACTTGTGCTCACCAAGTTCCAAATGGCGGGGGTTATAGTAACTGGCATCTGTAGCCCAGTTAGTGGTGCACCTTGGGTGTTAACGCGACGCTACTACTTTATAACGCTGGTGAGAGAGGAACTTGAAATGACGCGGTTACAGTAACTAACACCTGTAGCCCAGTTAGTGGTCCACCTTGGGTGTTAACGCGACGCTACTACTTTATATCGCTGGTGAGAGAGGAACTTGAAATGACGCAGTTACAGTAACTAACACCTGTAGCCCAGTTAGTGGTGCACCTTGGGTGTTAACGCGACGCTACTACTTTATAACGCTGGTGGTAAGAGAGGAACTTGTTACGCTACCCTTGGCAATGCTACATACGCAAGCTTGAATCACATCATTTGTTTTGTTGTTACGCCAGCATTCGTGCTACGCATGACCTCATGCAACGTCTGACCTTGGACTGGTCATGATGATACATGAAATTTTCTGCAACCTATCTTTTATCCAGTGTTTTAGGCAAAATTTTAAAATCTAACTGTTTTATACGCATCGGAAAGGTTGTGGTTATGTTGGTGGCATGAGATATACTTTATTTTTCACCGTAGCTTTGTGCAACTCAGTAGCAAATGGTAATGTTTCAATAATATCAATATTTTTTTAATATGAATTTTTCAATCTTTATATCAAGCATGACAGTGATTGACCGTGTCTGTATCTGTAAATCACTGTCATGCTTGAATTAAATATTTGGAAGTTCAGCTTTAAAGATATTTATATTATTCAAACATTACCATTTGCTATTGAGGGTATAAACGTGTCTGTATCTCTGACATATTCTAAGTGGTTCCACCGTCAAGTTACTTGCCAATATTTTCGATAAATCAATACTGTAACATAATGTTGTTTCAAATGGGAGTTAATATCCGAAGAGTATACATTTGTTTGCTGCTACCACACTGCTTATTTTTGTTCGCATTTCAGCCATTTGTGTATCGTATCCCTGATCAGATGTATTATATCCCTGATCAGACGTATTATATTCCTGATCAGGTTCACATGAAGCCCTCGTTCACCCTGGTGGCCATGGAGCACGGCCGCGTCTTCATAACGACGGAGAAGCTCAACCCAAACTGGGACCATGTCTTCGTCCAACATTTCTACTCTGAATACAAAGACACCGACGTCCCTATCTATAAGACCTACGTCCACGTCATCCCGGCCCCCATGCCGCAAAAGTTTAACTTGGTGGAGCAGTTCTAAGACACCTTGTCATCTGAAGTATCATCGTCATTGTATAGCTTTTATATTCAGTTTCATGCATTTAACCTCCCTGGCACTATCAGTGACGAGAATACATCGTTTTAAAGTAGCGACTTCAGGCGTCCCTGCAGCGTGATTGAGACTGTAAATATGTTTGTTTGTATGGATTTGAAATGTTACTTTGTTAGAGGGAGAAAAATATTTACACCACTTGACA
>SDVV010018240.1:0-13804 GCA_016164225.1 Gammarus roeselii
GCTGAAAACAAATGTTTTGGTTTTGACAATACTGCATAAATTTTGAGGCTTGATATCCTAAATTGAAAATCAGCATCATATGCAAAGCTCCAGGTTGGTTTTTCAGATTTTTTTTTTAACAAACTCTGAATTTGACCATTTTTCATGTGTAGCTTGTAAAGCCTTATGCAAGCAAGGGTTTTTAGAATGCTTAGGCCTTGGCAATAATTCATATATTTCAACACTTGATGGCATTAATTGAAGATCAGTCTCATCCAAAGAGTTTTAAGTATGCTTTTTCCAAAATTTCCTTGAATTTTTTCAAAATCTTGCTCCAAATTTTGGTAATGTTTTGTCATATCCATACAATTTTTGGAACTGAGCCATTTTTTCAGGACTTTCTCTTCACAGCAGAGAGGTGCATTTCAAAATGCTAAAGCTTTGCCAATAAAGGATAGATTGTGATGCACTGTGTACAATAGAAGAACCAAACCATATGCGGAACAGCTTGTAATTTTTGTGTGTTTTTAAGTGATGGCAAATGCCCATCCTAGCTGTTCAACAGGCAAGGTCATAGAGCCTGCCAAACCAACACCAATTTTGCACCCGCCAACCACTGGGGTTTGACCTCTGGGTTTTGGCCTCTATGATAATATGAAATCAAGGGTTTCCTCTCTGGGACCAGGCTCATACCTGGGCTCCTCTTCTGGGCTTGCCCATGGGCTCTGATACATGCTACTATGTTACTCCTGGGCTTTTCCTCCGGGCTTGCAACCAATAAAATCTCCTCTGGGATTTCTCTTGGTTGAGCAAATTCAGAGCAGTGTCGGACACAGGCCTCCACTTTTAGGCCACATCACACACCTGGGCGGCCTGCCCCAGGACCATGGATAGCAGGGGATTAACCTGGATTAACTTGAGACGGTTCCTGAACAGCTGATCAGACTGACAGAAAAGGGTTTACACGCCAAGGATACAGTGATGAACCTGCAAACAACAGACCATAAGTTGGCCCTTCGATGTAGATATACCTGAACATCCCCAGACCTTCAACGCGCCTCACCCAAATCTCAAGTCTAGGCTGGAGAACACTCAAGGGAGCCACGCTCACAATCCCTCCCCACTAAACCAAATCCCAGGGCGGTCGAGTGGTGGTCCATCCCACTTCTGACACCAATTGTAAGCGATGGCGAATGCCCACCCAAGCTGTTCAAGAGGCAAGGTCATGGAGCCCGCCAAACCAACACCAACTCTGCGCACGCCAACCCGTGTTTTGACAACTGGGACCAGGCTCACGTGGGCTGTAGACTAGAACCGGGTACATCGGGCGTGTCGCTCTCAGGCTGGCCCCTGTTACTGGCTTTCCCACCCTTGGGTACCTCTGGGGC
The DNA here is from genome assembly GCA_016164225.1 of Gammarus roeselii. NCBI lineage: Eukaryota > Metazoa > Arthropoda > Malacostraca > Amphipoda > Gammaridae > Gammarus > Gammarus roeselii. The sequence goes on from SDVV010018240.1 coordinate 1,368, forward strand.
GTGCCGCAGCACCCCTACATTTACATCCTAAAAATAGTCACCCAGACCCTGGATGTTCTCTGGGTTCAATTCCGGGTTGTTGACAAGCGCTGAACAGTGCTGGAATACAAGTCTCCACTTCCAGGCCACATCACACACCTGTCCAACACCCACCCCAGGACCTTGGATAGCAGAGGAACCACCTTGGCGCCTCTCACCCTTATAACCAACTAGAGATGGCTCAAAAACAACGAAAGGCTGACCAAAAGTGGGTTTAAACGCCTAGGATACTGGAGACGAACCTGCAATTAATAGGCCATAAGTTGGCTATTAGATGTAGCGATACCTGAACATCCCCAGACCTCCAGCGCGCATCACCTCATCTCAAGTCTAGGCTGGAGAACAGTCAAGGGAGCAACGCTCACATGTTGGTTGATCATTTTGCGTTTTTCTTTGATGAACTGTAGCCACCTGAGACTGTTGTCAGAAAGCTATGGGCTTGTCAATAATGCATGGATTCCATGCTTGATGGCTCAAATTTTAGAAAAGGACATATACCTAGCTTCATGTTGAATTACTCTTTGTTTAAAGATTTAGCTCTAAATTTGTTTTATTTTTTGACTCACCTCAGGTGTTTTTGTTCATTCATCTACTGTCACTTCAGTTGTTCCTTCATCTATTAATTTTGTCATCCATTTTCAATTACTCTAATATTTATCAACTAATAGCGATTGTGTAACACAGGTGCAGTGCTTCTGGGAGAAGCCCGGACCATTTCCATTTGTGTTTACCTAGTTCAACATCTAACATAACTGCGGTGATTGAGTGGCTAAATAAATCATCGAAACAGTCACGATTGGCATTACCCTTGCAGTAAAATTTACTGTAATAAACTTCCATGTCTTTCCTGTCTCCTTTATTCGCCTTGACCTCTCCTTCACAATCACTATCCTCTTATTTCCTTCATTCATCTTAAATCTGCGTTTCCTTACATGTATTCATTCATATTGGATTTATCAATCCCATGCCCATGTGTTTCTCACTTGAGAATATTACGTTATAAGAATATCAATAGCATATATTGTGCAGCGTCTTTTGCAATATGAAAAAACAAATCGGCCGCCGTCAGATGTTGTCACAAATTCATTTCCATTTCTCGTTCCACAAATTCCAATACTGCATTTGAAAACTAAGTTTGATGTGTTCGGCCTAAGTATTAAAACCCATTGCTATACGATGGAAACGAATGATTTAGTAATAATAATATTGGAGATAAATGTGGAATAATCCTTAGCTTAATTACCAAATGCCTGGAGAAGTCGGACTATTTCATGTCACAAGGAAAATCTTGGCAATGGATTAACCTTCCTCAGCAGACTTGGCCTCTCATAGACTATTGTTCATGTGTGTGGAAAACTTATTACGTTGGCGATTTGAGGTTGTTGCAGTCTGTGCAGAGGCTATGGACTAAAAAATGCAAATCAATTGGCTGATATTGATTATATATCTAGATTGAGACTTCTTGGCCTGTTTTCAATAATGGGTAGGCTTTTGAGGTCAGATTTCGTCAAGTATTAGAACTAATTGACGACAGAATTTACATTGATTTTTGTTGATATTGTCCAGCTTGCTCCTGATCTTAAAATGCATGGTCATGCTTACAAACTGCTGATGCCAGCTAAAGAGGAGAGTGTTTGGTGCCAGATGTGTTCAGTGGTGAAACGATATGTTTTCTTTTGTTATTTACTGTGATTGTCTGACAACTTTGAGCGGCTGCTGGTGGATGTTCCAGGCAAAGCTTTGTTATAGTTATTTTCCCTGTACTGCAATCAGCAGTCCAGTTTCCGATTTTTTTTCTGGGTTCAGGGATTGTCTAGCCTAGACACATCTTGGGGGAGGCTCCTGTGTTGTTGTGTTTGCATTTGTTGGTGTGGATTGGATGTTTGCATTATTTTTTTTTCATGTGTAAGAACGAGACTTTCATCTCTACTATCCTATATATACCTAGCTTGTTTTCATTTGAATATCTAATTAATGTGTAGTTGTCTACCGTACGTTCTGGCCCCTCCAAGTTACGTAGTTTTTAATTTGGCCCTATTTAACAGATACAGACACTAGGCTGAATCCCCCAGAACGCAGGGGGGGCCGACGGCAAGGCGCACCTCACACCCTCATGCGCTCACTCAATTTGGCCATTGTGAGCTTAAGGGTCCGACCGGTAACCCCGCAACCCACACTCTGGGTCACGAGTGCTGTTCGAGGATCAGTTGTCAGTAGCAGGGCCCGACAGTTCTCACTAGTTTACCCCCCCCCTTCCCCCACGCATCATGATGGACGGGCCCCTCCCCACCCTCGACCATCCCAACAAAAGTGATGCTAAGGGCGGGAAAGTGCATTAGAGCAGCGTCACAAATCAACCATTCACATCCATTCTCCACTCACGCCTGTTCATTGCACGCCCTCTCGCTACTTTCGCATGCAAGTCTCTCCTTCATAACGCCTGCTTCACACTATCCATCCACCCAAACTTCGGTCTACCTCTAGACCTGCAACCACTCGCCTCAGCTTTCATCACTCTTTTCACAAATTTCCCTTCATCCATCCATACCATGCTCCCGAACGATCTCGGAACACGCGAATCCACTCTGTCCTCCAACTTTTTCACCATCCCCGTTCTGATTCGAACCACGTCGTTGGTGATCCGGTCTCTCAGCGTCACTCCAGCCAGGCTCCTGAAACAATTCATGTCGAAAACATCCAACCTTCTTCTTTCCTCTGCTCTCACCCCTCAAGTCTCAGCTCTGTATCGCACAGTTGGGACAACAATACCCTCATGCAACCCTCTTTGCTTTCATCCCAAACGTTCTGCAGTTCATGACACTCTTCAGTGCTCTCAGCACTTTACACCCCTTCTTCACTCGCGACTTCACCTCAGTTTCCACTAGTTCAGTCTTCTCCACATGGGAGCCCAGATGCTTGAAACACTCTCCATTTAGGGGAACCCTAATTCTGCTCGCATCAGCAGTCCTTGAGCATTTCATTACTTATACCCACGTTCACTCGAAGTGTCCTCCTCTCACACTCTCTATCAAACTCAGACACTTGCTACTGGCTCAACTGCCAACCCCGCTCACTCGCTCCCAATAGCTCCGAGCCACGACCCAGCACACTCGTGTTCACCTCCCTGACCACTCCATCCATGTAGAGATGGAACAGCCAGGGAGACATCACGCAGCCTTGTCTCAGACCTGCTTTCATTGTGAACCAATCGCTCACCTCGCATCCTAATCAGACACATGCTCGGCTGCCAACATAGAAACTCTGCACCGCTTTCAACAGCTCTCCGCCCACTCCATACAAACGCAACACCTTCCACAGCGCTTCCCTGTCAATCCTGTCGTATGATTTTTCCAGATCCATGAAGTCCCAGAACACATCCTTTCCCTTTGCAAGGTACTTCTCCCTGCACAAATCTGATCGGCACACTCTCTACCACTCCAAAAGCCACATAGTTCCTCTCCAATTGCGCAATCCGTACATTCCCTAATCCTTTTGATCAGCACTCTGCCGTACAACTTTCCGACCACACTCAACAGACTGATGCCTCTTGAGTTGCAGCATTGATTCTTATCTCCTTTGCCCTTATAAAGCGGGACAATGCAGGCACTGCGCCATTCAATCGGTACCACCTCGCCACAAAACAAATGTTCAGTAGCCTCACCAACCATTCAACAATCGTTATTGCACCATTTTTCAGGCACTCAGTCGCAATGGCATCCAAACCAGGGGCTTTCCCTGCTTTCATCACCTTCACCGCCTCCTGCACCTTTTCCCACCACCCACAGCAATAATGTCAGCCTCTCTGTCATCATTGACATTCAACAATTCATCAAAACACTCAGCCCACCTTTTTCGTACACAACCACTTTCCGTAAACAACTGGCTGTTTTTATCTTTCACCGCCTCCTCCTTTCCGGTGTCTGATTTTCTCACCCTCTTAACCTCTTTCCAGAACATCCAACAGCCTTCCCACAACTCTCCTCGAAATCAGCACAAAATCCATCAACGCGATCTCCACCACTGCACCATGGGCCATCCTTACCCATGTGTACTTGTGGATATCTCGCTTCTTGAACAAGCTGTTTCCGTCAACCAGCTCCTGCTCCATGCACAAACCTATAAGACTTCATCCTCTGTCATTCCTACCAGGAATGCCATACCTCCCTATCACATTGTCTCCAACTCTCGCATTCAATCACCCAGTACAACCACATTGAATTGACTTCTGAAACTCTTAGCACACTCGCTCAGGTCAGTCCATAATTGCTTCCTTTCCTCCTCACTTCTCTTGCTACCATGTCCGTACGCACTCACAAATGCATATCTTTCTATGCCTAAATTTACTTTCCCCCACATCAATCTTAAGGACATCTCTTTCCACTAAGTAACGCTACCAGCTTAATGAGTCTCCACCACTGCCAGCGGTCGACTCATTACACTAGTACATAAAAATCTCTACTTCACAACACAACCGCCTTTACTATCGCATACCTTCCTCCTGACCACACTCTGGAACTTCAATCACTACAAATACAAATTCTCAAAAAACAATACAAAATATTCAACATATACATCCCTCTATCCAGTTCATCTCCACCTCACTATACGCCCCACCTAGACTACCTTAACGCAACCACTAACACCTTCGCCCTAGGAGATTTCAACGCGCACGACCTCTCTTGGTTTGCCTCGCAGAGAGTCTTGACCGGAGGGGCAGTGTTCTCGTTGATCAGTTGGATACACTTATCGTACTGAACAACGCAGACACACTCACTCGCAAACCGTTCAATCCCAATACACAACCGACTTTTCCCGACGGCATATTCTGCTCCCCCAACCTCGCGCTAAACTGTCAGTGGGCGGTCCACCTGGACATGTCATTCGACCACATCCCAATAGTCATTAACTACAAACTTCGATCCCCAATCCACAGCAAGCCTCCTCATACTTTTCGTAACTACAAGAGAGCAGACTGGGACGGATACACAACATCGATTGAAATCGCTCTACAAGACTTATGACATCACCCAATACACATCAATCGATACAGCCACAAAACACTTGCACACAACACTCAACCACGCAGACAGACAACACATTCCCGCCAGGTTCGTCCGCGGCTTTAATCCAACCTTTTCGGCCAATATTAAGCGGAAAATTCAGCAGCAAAACCATATCCGTAATTTACCCTCCACCAACGACCGAATCACTCGGATTCAAATTCTTAATGCAGAAATAGATGCAAATATCCGCGAGCAACAGACGAACCTACGGCGGTACGTGCTTGCAAACACTAACTTCCAAATCTCACCATTAAAATTATGTAAACTCATTACGAGCCTCAACAACACAAACATGGAAACTCCCTTCACACCAGCCATGACAATACCCGCCATCCGCCAGACCAAAAATTTCTCTGCAGCGGGCCCAGACGACCTATCATACATTCACCTTAAACATCTAGGGCCACACGCCATCGCGGCCCTCACAGATATCTTCAACTTTCCGTACTACACAATACAATACCCAACATCTGGAAACAAACTAAAATCATCTCCATCCTGAAACCCAACTAAGTTCCTCCAGATCCAGTCACATACAGACCCATTTTTCTCCTTCAAACCCCTCGAAAATCTTGGATAGACTGGTTCTTGACAAAATTAATGCATACATTCCACTCTCCCCTACGCAACACGGTTTCAGGGCTCAACACTCCACCACCACGCTCCTCACCAACCTCACCCAGACCATCCATGAAGGCCTGAACAAAAAAAAGCCAGCTAAACAAACCCTGGTATGCGCTATCGACACTAGTAAGGCCTTCGACACAGTTCCAAGACACGTGTTCATGAACAAAATACTCAACACCCACATCCATCCAAATTTTAAGAAGTGGCTTGCTAATTTTCTCTCCGGTAGGCATGCACACACTGTCTAAAACAACAAGCCTTCGCAAATCCGCAATTCCCCCAATGGTGTCCCACAGGGATCCGTGCTATCCCCCTCCCTTCTCAATGCCTTTATGCACGACCTACCCATTCCCACAGAACCCAACACCCACATCAGATTATTCGCGGACGACCTCACAATAAGTACACAACACCACAAACACGAAACCGCAGCTGCACACCTCCAGCAGTATCTAACCTCCCTTGAAGTCTGGCTGCTAGACAACAGAATGAATTTGTCCGCAAGCAAGTCGTCTCACACACTGTTGACTCCGGATAACTGTGAACACCGCATCCACCCCCATGTCACGCTCAACAACACCCTCATTCCCCACAGCCCCACAACAACCATCCTTGTAGTAGCTTATGACACGGGGACGACATTTAAACCTCACATAGTCAACATGGGCACCAAAACCAGACCCAGACTGAACGTGCCGCTGGTACTCACTACAACCTCATACGGTCACTCCAAGGAATCAATTACAACACTTTACAAACAATTCATCCGGCTCGTTATTTCCTATGCAAACACCGCTTGGTCCTCGGACCTTGCACCCACACATATTAACTCCCAGCAAAGGATACAGAACACGGCCTTGCGCATCGCAACGGGCTGCACATAGACTACTTCCATTCCGCACTTGCATGAAGAAACCAAGGTCCTCCCTCTCAAGCATCATCTTGATATGAGAGGGACCCAATTCTTCAACAAGACTCAGACCTCGCACACCCCTGCCACAACCTACTGAACCCTCGTCCAACCAACCAACACCTACATAACACACTTCGGTTCCATTTACGCGACCATTCCTGAAACTACAGATAACACATCTATGCACGAACAGATACACACACACTTCACAGCTCTTGCATTAGATGAACACAGAGTCAACACGATCTTGCAGAGCCACCCGCCTAGGGTGGACGTGGAGGAGTTGGGGTTGCCCAGGGGTGACGGGGTCCACCTGTCAAGGCTGCGGTGCGGGTGCCACACGGCCCTACAGCCATACCAGCATTGACTGGGAAATGTCTCTTCCTATCTCTGCTTGCGTTGCCGGGGTTCACCCGATTCGGCCGAGCACGTCATGACGTCGTGCCCAACCATCGCACCCGGCAGGCTCGACCATAACATCACGTCAGTGCGTGATCTATGGGAGCGCCCGCGCGACAGCATCAACTACCTCAAGGGTGCAGGCCTAATATAGGGCCTATCAGGCTGTCACCAGCTGTAGCACTCCCAATACACACACACGTCGGTGGGTTCCCGGGCCTCGGGCTTTTTGCTGACCGTGGTTCCTCCATCGCAGGGGGAGTTGGGGTTGAACAACTACAACAACAACAACAACAACCAGCGAGTCGGTCACTCAGTAACAACACTACACCTCCTCGTGCCCAATCTTCATCCACGTCTGACTTTCTTCCACGTACCACTCCAAACTCACACTCGCCCTTACCCTTCAACTTAGTCTCACTCAGCGCCATCACATTTAAATTCCTCCTCACAAACATATCACTAATCTCACGCCTCTTTGCTTCACTCGTACTATAACCACGCACATTCAGCGACCCTAACAATAGGGCTTCCCCCCGCTTGTCTTGCCGTCTTTCAGGGAGAAATTTTACAGAGGAGGAGATTCCTAGCCCCCTCGCCTTGCTCCTTATTAGCTGCCTCATACGATACGCAGAGGTAGCCGTAGCACGATTCTAAGGTCCCGCTACAGGGCCTCCCTTTTAGTCGCCTCCTACGACACGTAGGGGTTACGGTAGCAGTATCCTAACACCCCTGCTACGGGGTGTCACCCGTAGCAGGGCCACCCCACCCAATGCCATTTTAATTTTAAGGTCACGTTCTGACCTGAGCTTCAATAAGTTCATTGTGCGAGTCTTTACTGCTTCAATGACTTTGCCTACAGATTTTTTTTGACGTATTGGCAGAAAGCATCTTTGCTGCTTTTGTTGAAGGGTGCCTTTGTATCACATCAACGCAATCATGTTGGATAGATGCTACCTATGTGAGCTAAATATGTACGTTTAAATAATTTGGGGTTTGGTACCAGCTGCTCAGAAATTATATAGACATTTATATGCCTTTTCTTGTTATTTTTTTTTGTCATTCTTTCTATTGATTGAATTTCTATTGAACCTGTTATAACTCATAAATTACACAATAATTTTCATGTTGAAAGATTCACTCAATTGTTTTGTCCTCACAGACATGACTTGTGGGAACAGTTCACTGCTGAGCTTGACGAGCTGAACGTCCATGTGGCCAATTTCACGGTGAGTCACACTGAACCGTTAGCCTATGGTGGCTTGTAGTATTTGTCGATATGTGGTCATTTACAGGCTTCTTCAATGTCAAGGTATCTTCAAACTGCTAATCGAAACAATTTTGCTTATGAGCACTTTTCATAGTTGCAATACAACTTAACAAACCCTTTTTGTGATATTCTTTAGAACATTAATTTTATAAGTTTTAGCAGGAGAACTGTTTTTATCATAGTTGTGCAGTGCAGCATCATTTTGTATTTTCTATGATAAACAATTAGGAGTTAATGCTTCCTCACGAAAATGTACTCAACAGTATAACTTGACAATGCTGTACAGTATCTGTCTAGCTAAAATTATGAGTAACTGAGTTTCTAAACTTGGCACTTGATTTTGCCTGGTTCTCATTGTTCATCTCATGCCTCGAAATTTAAGATATATTGAGTTCCCGTTGTTCATCTAATGACACCAAAGGTGAGGTATCTTTAAAGGATTTCTATTGACATCTTAATGACTTAACGAGTTGAATGAGGCTGTCTATCTGTTAGCAATTTGTAATTATGTTGGAAGTTTTTTGTGCCTCCATTTGAATGCCAGGTTTGCCTTTTACTCCTCTGTAATGTTATCTCTGTTACAGGAGAGCATTGGCACCGTCGACCACCGCATCAGCGTCATGATGCAGCACCAGTCGCTGAGCCGCGCACGCGAGGCCAGGGACTACCAACTGCTCATGGACAACAACACTTGGGTGCAGTACTGGAGCATGGGGCAGTGCCTGGCACTAATAGCTACTTCCATTGGTCAGGTCAGTGTTTGGTGCAGTACTGAAGTACGGGGCAGTGCCTGGCACTAATAGCTACTTCCATTGGTCAGGTCAGTGTTTGGTGCAGTACTGAAGTGCGGGGCAGTGCCTGGCACTAATAGCGACTTCCATTGGTCAGGTCAGTGTTTGGTGCAGGACTGAAGTGCGGGGCAGTGCCTGGCACTAATAGCGACTTCCATTGGTCAGGTCAGTGTTTGGTGCAGTCCTGAAGGGCGGGGCAGGGCCTGGCACTGATAGTTACTTCCATTGGTCAGGTCAGTGTTTGGTGCAGTACTGAAGTGCGGGGCAGTGCCTGGCACTGATGACTACTTCCATCGCTGAGATCAATGATGGGTGCAGTACTAAAGTGCAGGGCAGGGTTTAGCACTGATAGCTTCTTCCATTGGTCAGGTCAGTGTTGGTGCAGTACTGAGGTGCGGGGCAGGGCCTAGCCCTGATAGCTACTTCCAGTGGTCAGGTCAGTGTTTGGTGCAGTACTGAAGTGCGAAGCAGGGCCTAGCACTGATAGCTACTTCCATTGGTCAGGTTAGTGTTTGGTGTAGCACTGGAGTGTGGGGCAGTGCCTGGCACTGATAGCTACTTCTATTTCTCAGGTCAGTGTTTGGTGCAGTACTGAAGTGCGGGGCCTTGCCTGACACTGATAGCTACTTCCATTGCTCAAGTCAGTGTTTGATGCAGTACTGAAGTGCGGGGCAAGGCCTAGCACTGATAGCTACTTCCATTGCTCAAGTCAGTGTTTGATGCAGTACTGAAGTGCGGGGCAAGGCCTAGCACTGATAGCTACTTCCATTGCTTCGCGTTGAGGCTCTGGTGGAAATGAGGATCAAATCAAATCAAATCCATTGCTCAAGTCAGTGTTTGGTGCAGTACTGAAGTGCGGGGCAGGGCCTAGCACTGATAGCTACTTCCATTGCTCAGGTGAGTGTTTGGTGAAGTACTGAAGTGCGGGGCAGGTGATAGCTACTTCCATCGCTCAGATCAGCGTTGGGTGCAGAACTGGAGTGCGGGGCAGTACCTGGCGCTGATAGCCGCCTCCCATCACGCACGTCTGTTTTGGGTGTAGTACTTGAGTGCAGGGCAGCGCTTAGACCAGTGTTGGGTGCAGTATTGGAGGGCAATAACTGATACATGAATATTTATCGGAACTCAGGTCACTATACACCATGTCTACTGATTTTTTTTTTGCACTTTTCCGTGTTATACAATCAACTGCAGGCTATTTACGGACCCTCAAACTTGGCTCATGCGGGGATCATATAGTGTTTTTGAAGATATCCTGCAACAATTGTATTCAATTATAATGATATTATGATCTTTGTAACTGGAATGTGCCCGATGGTTTTATTTGATGATTTAATATTTTTCAAATTGAAACATAGCTAGTACGGCCCCTGATTTTGTTGTCTACTGTTAGCACACCATTCTTCCACAACGCTCTTGACCAATGTATTTTCATTGTGAATGTAAATGAACAAGTATTAGACGATGTTCCAGTGAGTATTACTCCCCCCTCCCCGCTAGGCACATCTGTTAAGTTCACGGGTCGCACGGAGTCACGGCCCAACCGGGAGTGAACACCCTTATTTACCTTCAGACTCTCTTCTTTCTCACCCTTTACTATCTCCTTTTCTCCCCCATCTTGATTTGCTTAACTTTTATTTAATTAATTTGCATCTTATGTTTAGTTCAAATATACTGAAACTGTCTCACTCCTTCTTAACAACATACACAACATACACACGCCCAATCAAACATACACATACCGGTTCCATTTATTCCCTTTTCGGGTAGCAAATAACAGCCAAGCTGCGCTCTTTCTTTCATGCAACCTTTTTCTACGACTATTCTCGCTGTTCTAATGCGTGAAATTCCCTACACCTAGTGTAGATCTCATGCATGGGATCCCCGTTTTCTATCTCTCCTACACCTTCCCCCTCAGCAGGTGTTGGAGCGCATAGCCCGGCGCCTTAAGGACTACTGCGGATCCTTGGGGCTCTGAAGCAGGGTCGGTAGTGTGTTATTCCTCCTTACTGCCATCCGAGGAGTGCTGGGTCCCTATGGCCTCAGTACCTTGGGAGTTCCTGTACCTCCTGTGGCACCCGTACATACCATAGACGTTCGCCGCGTAAAGTACTTTGACTTTGCGCAGTAGTAAACCTAACTGGGACATTAAAAGAAGAAAACAAAGACTAACTTTATGCAGCACTGTTTGCTAATTTGGCATTCGGCGCCAGAAGGACGATGACTCCAGCGCGCTAGAAAGCCTCGTCACTCTAATGTAATCTTCTGAGTATTAAATTGTTTGTGAAGGAATTGGAATACTGCGGCATAATCACTGCCTAATCGGGAGGTGAACACCTTTAATTCTCTCGAGACCCTCTCTTTTTTTGCTCTTCACTATCGTTTCTTCCCTTCCCCCCTAGGCACGGTCCAACCAGGGGGTGAACAACTTTATTTCCTTTCAGACTTCTCTTCTTCATCCTTCACTATCTCTCCTCTTCTCCCCATCCTAAATTTACTTGACTCTTATTTAGCTACCTCTCTTGAATCCTATGTTAACTTCAAATTTCCTTCAACTTATTTCAAAGTTCTTATTGAAAACTCTCCCAGTAGTCGTTGCACAGACACGCACCTCACAGATATGCTCACTCGAACACAGACGCACTCACACCGGTCCTAGCTATTTTCCTTTCGAGTGGCTAATAACAGCCAAAACACGCTCTTTCATGCAATATTTTTCTACAATTCTTCCCTGTTTCCATTCTCTCGTGTGTGAAATTCCCTACACCTAGTGTAAACCTCATGCATGTTATCCACTTTTTCTGTCTCCTCTTCTTCATCCCTCTCGGCAGGTGTTCGGACGCATAGCCTCCGGCACCTTAACGGTGCTAATAACTATTGCATGGCGTCATTAGATATTGAAAGCCTTTTCACCAATATACCTCTCGATGAAACTACTGAGATTTGCCTAAATTTTATCTTGACGGAACTGACTTCTTTCCGTTCTTGCTGTTTTCATGCGTGAAATTCCCTACACCTTGTGTAGATCTCGTGCATGGGATCCCCGTTTTCTGTTTCTTCCTCATCTTCCCCCTCAGCAGGTGTTCGGGGCTCGTAGTCCTGGTAACTTAAGTACAGATACAGATACAGACACTAGGCCGCATCCCCCAGAAAGGGGGGTGGCCGACGGCAAGGCATACCTCACACGCTCACACTCACACAACTTAGCCCTTTAGTGCTAAAGGGTCCGGCCGGTAGCCCCTCAACTTACACTCTGGGTCCCGAATGTACCGAGGAACCATCGTCAGCAGCAGGGCCCGACAGTTTTCACTGGTTTACCCCCGCCGCGTCATAAT
>SDVV010018241.1:0-13803 GCA_016164225.1 Gammarus roeselii
GCACGGATCGCATTCAATCTGCTGCAATAGCACGGATCGCATTCAATCTGCTGCAATAGCACGGATCGCATTCAATCTGTTGCAATAGCACGGATCGCATTCAATCTGCTGCAATAGCACGGATCGCATTCAATCTGCTGCAATAGCACGGATCGCGTTCAATCTGCTGCAATAGCACGGATCGCATTCAATCTGTTGCAATAGCACGGATCGCGTTCAATCTGCTGCAATAGCACGGATCGCGTGCAATCTGCTGCAATAGCACGGATCGCGTTCAATCTGCTGCAATAGCACGGATCGCATTCAATCTGCTGCAATAGCACGGATCGCGTTCAACCTGCTGCAATAGCACGGATCGCGTTCAATCCTCTGCAATAGCACGGATCGCGTTCAATCCTCTGCAATAGCACGGATCGCGTTCAATCTGCTGCAATAACACGGATCGCGTTCAATCTGCTGCAGTAGCACGGATCGCGTTCAGTTGGTGACTCCTAAGATTTTCCCTCGCATGCTTTCTACCCATTAATTGATAAACCAACCGCTGCATCTGCCACTCTTAACAGATATCAGTTATACCAACGGTGTTGATTGTACAACTCGTGCAGCTGTGAACATTTCAGGTGTCTCCGACCATTACCCTGTTCATATTCAGAGGCTGAATTCTCATGATTACCGTGAATATGTCGACGGTAATATTAAAAAATATGAGTAGCTGAGAACAACATCTTTATTCGTAAAATAACCCAGTACACTTAAATTATGCATTTACACGGTTCTAAATGTAATTAATTGAGCTGTTCGAGGCCCTTTACCCTTTAATAACAAGAGAACTCGCAACAAACAAGCTAAGAAAGCTGTGGACGACGCCGGGTTAACTTGTCGCATATAACAGACTGTACGGTCGATCCAAAAAGCTTCCCCTCACGTATAAACATGAACATCAACATCAACATCAACATCAACATCAACATGAACATGAACATGGCAAAAATGTGTTCACTTGACTATCAATGATCGAGAAAATCATATTCAAAATCTGATTGAGGCCTCTCAATGCAATAACAAAAGTCTGGAAAATCATTAGTCACCTTCTTGAAAATGATGACCCGAGTAATTCAGATTCATCATAGATGCACAAACGATATCAAATGCTATCAGTAATGGTTTCAGTAGTACGCCTGGTATCCTTGCGGATTATATTATTAATATCAACCTCTCTTTTGAGCATTATTTGCAAACGCAATCCTCAAACTGACAATCTTTAACCTTGAGGAAGAGGACAAAGTGGGAGCAATCCTAGATGGATCAAGAAAAGAGTAGCAGCACTTACTGGGATACCTTTCCAAGCGATGCAATTAAATCAATCTCTTATTGTAGCTACCCTAACACAATTTCCTAGTAGGTTACTTCAGCAGCAAGTTTTTTCCCGAAATACTCAAAATAACTAATATTAATTCAATTTATGAAAATAAAAGCCGATTTAACCTTCGGAGTTATCCCATATGTCAGTCTTGGCCGTCACAAGATAAGTTTTGGGGAATGTTTTTGTATGCTATATAATATAACGATTTTGTATCTAATAACCTGTTTAGTCAAAACCAATATGGTTCCCATGCTCTCATGAATACAGGACAAATTTTACACACATCCACTGTAGATGTTATTGATGGGTTCGATGTAGTGTAAAGTACCGCGTAACGATCATCGAGGCAGTTTTATAGGCGGGCGTACGGAGAGGCGACCTTGGGGCGACCATAAATGGTAGGTAGGAGCAGGGGTCAGGCGGCGGGACCGGTTGTGGATCGGAGTCACTGATAAGGGAGGCGGGCGACGCAAAGGGAGAGGAAGGGGGGGGGGTGGCGGGCTGGATGCCAGGCTTGTGGGCTAGATTAGCAGTTACAATGTTTTGAACATTTTAATTTGTATTCTATTGTGTGATGTTTATTGTATTTATGTTTTTTTCTCCGTTAGATGGTTGTATTGAGGTATAATTGGTCACTAACTGTTGCTCGTTATATATATTTATTCGGCTCTGGTAGGGATATGTTATAACAAGTTCTGGAGGGGTGGGGTGTAGGGATCCCCTATGCAAAAAGTTGGATTCGCTCTGGCAAATTATGTGAGTTTGCTCTTATCTGTTATTTGAATTGTATTTGTTCCATGACAGATTTGTCATTATTTCTATGTTTTGAGATAATGTTTCGTTGTATATTTATGTCTTCATTATAACTATATATCTATTTGTACATATATGTCTATATTCTCATCTAGTTGGGGTATAATTGACTCAATCGGAGGTTGTTTGGTGGGGTTCTTAGCGGTTGGATGCTTGGTACCAGCCCGATATTGAATTTTAGGCTATGTTCTGTGTTTTTTCCGTCGTTTATTTCATATGTATATAGTATCTATGGGAATAGTATGGTTTATTAGTCTGGTAGTTGGCAAGTTAATGTTTGTATTTTGGGTTACTGGAGTAGCTTCGTTACGAGAATCTATCTACCCCATAACGCATTATCCAGGTTTGAACCAGATATAACGGGGTTTCATTGATGCGGTGTTCCAATAGAGAGAGTAGCTGAACGATATGGATTTATTGTAAGTTACTATATAGTGTTATTTATACTTCTTAGGGATCGGTTGATTTATGTTGAATATGTAGTTTTTTTTTTAAATTTTGAATAGTTATCTCATACAGTTATAGAATTTTTTAGTATATTTTAGGTTTTAATCCTCCATGTAGCACAATATTTCAGGCATAATTGGTCGATTTTTGCATAATTAATCTTATTTTATTATATCTTGACCGTTTTAGTACGTGTTTTTGAGTTTTGTATGTTCTCTGTACAGTTAACATCTTCGATGCAAGGTATTGGATATTTCATACAATATCGGAATATTAGGATATAGTACGTTTGTATCTGCAATGTAGAACATTATTTCAGGTATAAGTTAGTTACAAGTTGTATATTTTTTAGTGTTTTATATATCTTCTTACATCCTGGTACAATGTTTGACGTGGATATTTTATATATAGATGGTTCCATATGTTACAAGCTTGGTCTTGTTACTTCTCAGTATTTCTATTGTAGGACCATACTTCAATGTTTAGGAGGAGTTAGAGTCCCCTAGGCAACAGCTCGTTGCGTTTACGTTTATTTGCGATTTACCATGATGGATATCCTAGTGTATTACAAATTTTAATATCAGCCAGGGCAGAGTAGAGAATTTAATTTGGCTATTTTATACAGGTATTGTTGTATGATTTTTTTTCCCACGATATTCATATAAATGTATGTTTAAGAGGTGTAAATCCTTACTGCATCTTTGTGGAATTTCGTCATCGATCCCTAGCAAGCGTATAGTTTGACGTTTTTAGAAGACGATTTACTGGGTGGATGGGTCATGGTGTAGAGGCGGCTTTTACTCTTTAGTGGTCATTTGGAGTTCGTCCAAGTTCAATGTGATTTATGTAAGTTCATATGGATGTAGGTCTTAACTTCCGTGTGTTTGTTAGAGAGGTTATCCGACAAGCTGCTGGTCGTTGCAGTGATTTACTTAGGTCGTTAATGAACAGAAGCCAAGCTTTTTATGGCCACACACTCTTTGAGACTCATGTCAGGCCCATTCAGGACCACTGTACCTGTGTATAGATTCCTGGTTATGTTCAGGATGTGACTTTGCTCGACGATATTCAGAGATGATGGACTGAACAGATGCATTGTGTGTGTAAGGTATTGTACCGTGACTTGGTGTTACCTCTAAATTTGTTATATATCAGTGGTAGATTGATGAGAAGTAACCTGGTAGAGTAGTGTAGAGTTCGTTGTTATGACACAGCGGGCTTCGATTTTGTCCTATTATAGGTATTATATCATGGTAAGATTTTATAAGACGGCAGTTGAGCCAGTTGGCAGTTGAGCCAGTTGCTATTTGCTGATGATACGGCCCTGGTTGCGGATTCGGAGGAGAAGCTATGTAGGCTAGTGTCTGAGTTTGGTAGAGTGTGTGAGAGGAGGAAGCTTCGAGTGAACGTGGGTAAAAGTAAAGTAATGAGATGCTCGAGGACTGTCGATGCGAGCAAAATTAGTGTCACCCTAAATGGAGAGCTCTTGGAGGAAGTTCAGTGTTTTAAGTATCTGGGCTCCCATGTGGAGAAAACTGAACTAGTGGAAACTGAAGTGCAGGCTCGAGTAAAGGAGGGATGTAAAGTGTTGGGTGCACTGAAGAGTGTAATGAGCTGTAGGACGTTGGGGATGGAAGCAAAGAGAGGGCTGCATGAGGGTGTTGCTGTCCTAACTGTACTCTAAGGAGCTGAGGCTTGGGGGTTGAGAGCAGAGGAGAGAAGAAGGTTAAATGTTTTCGAGATAAAGTGTTTGAGGAGCATGGCTGAGTAACGCTGAGAGACCGGATCACCAACGACGTGGTTCGAATCAAAACAGGGGTATTGAAGAAGTTGGAGAACAAAGTGGATTCGCGTGTACTGAGATGGTTCGGGCACATGGAGAGGATGGATGAAGGGAGATTGGTGAAAAGGGTGATGAATGCGGAGGCGAGTGGTTGCGGGCCTAGAGGTAGACCGAAGTTTGGGTGGATGGATGGTCTGAAGCAGGCGTTGCGAAGGAGAGACATGAATGTTGAGGTGGCGAGAGAGCGTACAATGAAAAGGCGTGAGTGGAGAATAGTTGTGAATGGTTGATTTTGACGCTGCTCTGATGTGCTTTCCCGACCTTGGCATCCCGCTATCGGGATGGTCGTGGGTGGGGGGGTCCGGTCATTATGACGCGGCCGGGGTAAACCAGTGAAAACTGTCGGGCCCTGCTGCTGACGACGGTTCCTCGGACTGCACGTGGGGCCCAGAGTGTGAGTTGAAGGGCTACCGGCCGGACCCTTTAGCACAAAAAGGCTAAGTTGTGTGAGTTTGAGCGTATGAGGGTGTGAGGTGCGCCTTGCCGTCGGCCACCCCTCTTTCTGGGGGATGCGGCCTAGTGTCTGTATCTTTAAAATTTTAAAGTTCTTTCAGATTAAACGGATTCGTGGTAATACTATTTGTTATGCATGAACTCAATGTTTTGTTTTAAATGTCAGATTTTTTTTTCGGTATGACTGTTATGCTGTTATGTTATTAGTATACGATCTTGGTCATGATCCAGATCACGTGGGATATTGGAGTAGGAATTATCATCTGGGTGTGGTAGGATACACCGTATATAATAGTTAATCAATGTTGCTTAGGGTAGGGTAGAGAATCTTATTTAGCTATTTTATAGTTGTTGTTGTATGTTTTGATTGGTATCACAGGAATATATCTGTATTTGATATAAATTCGCCTAATTCCATGGAATGTTGAATATTAAATACGCTCAATTGAATGTAATGATCCAAAATATTTATATGTTTTACCTCTCGACACTGGATTTGGGTCCGGTTCCATGTCGTCTTAGAAAGCTAATCTATGGGATTTGTGTAGAGTATTGGTGTTGAAATTCTTCAATAATGTAATAAACATCTCAATTATGTTATCCGTTTGCATGTCTTTACTAGATAGCTTCTTATTACCGCATGTCCTACTTCTATAAATGTTTGTCATTCGTTTGCAGTTTATACACTTGAAAGTTATTGACTAATTCAGGCTTTGTTATGAAATTACGTTCCAATTCAGATTAGCTGACTTATTCGAGCATGCACAACATCCCCTGTAGCATTTTTCACTAAAGGCTTGTGATGATGGCAGGAAACTTAACCCATCCCAACCTGATCTAACCAATGATTATTTTATTCCCCCGTTTTCATACTTATGTCATGTATTTCTTCATTGATCTAGGTTTTATTCGTATCAAATCTATCCACTTGACTCTGTACTTTTACCAATTTTCAGTAGATTGTGTGCCTACATATATATCACGTGGGATATTGGAGTAAATATTATCATCTGGGTGTGGTAGGATACACCGTATATAATAGTTAATAAATGTTGCCTAATCAATGTTGCTTGTTTCAAGTCCAGTAATATCGATTGATCTGAAGTAATGTTAGGTGATCGATCGTTAGTAGACTGTCTAGTTCGAAACGTTTATGAAAGCTTACCGCATATGTCAGTGATCGTTACGAGTGTTAAAGCGTTAGCAAGTTTTATGTATGGTTTTACTGTTAGAATAAGATTTTTTGTTGTAATGTTGGATGTGTTGCTCCTACCATTTTCGTCTTTTATAACTAATATTGAATAAATCCACTCTAACATATTTAGAACAGATCTGTTATGTAAGGTCCGAAGTCAACAAGATCTAGGATAAAAACCATGTCTAAGGTACCTAATTAGCGAAATATATATCAATGTACGACAACATTGATCAAATATCAATGAATATATGTCTGCATATGCCGATATAATGTATAGCGTATACACGGTTGATGCCGGCATATGTTGGCATACGCCGATACAATGTATGGCGTATACAAGGTTGATGCCGGCAAATGCCGATATAATGTATGGCGTATACACGGTTGATGCCGGCATATGTCGACATCATGTATGGCGTATACATGGTTGATACCGGCGTATGACGATATAATGTAGGCGTTTTCACGGTTGATGCAGTCATATGCCGGTATAATGTAGATGGTTGATGCTAGCATAATGTACACAAACTCACATTTTGTATGCATATACAGGATCGGTTAACATCTGAGTCATTTTTACCTCTTTGGAATAAAATCCCTTTCATTTTGTTACAAGATATTTAATGTGGTGCAGCTTTACGTCATGTTAGGTTAAAAGATCTAATCATCCTAACCTAACCAACTTATCCACGAAATATGCGTCATCTTTCGAGATTTCCTGCTTGCGTATGATACTTATTCATCGAGTGGATCAGCTTCACGGCATATTATGTAAAAGAACTTGTCATCTTTACCTAACCTAACCTATTGTATTTAAGAAATTATGTATTTTCGATCGACTTTGCATGCTTGCATATGATTTTCAGTGTTTTAGGATTGATGCATAACAAATATTTCCACTTGACTCTACATTTTGATCTATCCTTTGCAGTTTTGATACACACTTCCAATTTTGATCTAGCACATTTCATCCGTTGTCATACATGATTTCATCGTTGTTTGATTGTTATAGCTATTTTCGATAAGATTCTTCATTTTTTGATTTGACAAAATAAAATTCTACATCCCTTATACATGTTATTCACACCCATCAAAAAAAAACTAACCCAACTTAACCTTATGTACGGTTTTCAGTCATTGATATATACATATGAACACCTCCACACGATTCTTTATAAAACTTTCTCCTAATTCTTTCTACTTCGTGGTCACTCTCGGCCCATATTAGTTAGCAGAGAAGCCAGATTTTCAAACATAGATGGTGTGAATGTTACAAGTATTCCATATTTGTATCCAGTTTCACGCAAACGAGCACTTCGTCTCATACTAGGTCTACCACATTTACTCCAATATCTCCTGACACAACATCCCTTGACCACTTGCACGGCTGATTTGCCTTTTCTTTCCTAAAATTTTCATATTCTTGATGATGACTTTGTTTCAGATGTCGTCACACATTACTCGTGGATTTATATTTATTATTTTTTTTTGCATAGATTGCAAACCTCCGTTACCCCATTTTTTCGAACAAACGACGACTCAAGCTATACCCCAGCCTCCCACAACAGAATCACAATCTTGACTGAGCGAGACCTGATCGGACTCTGATTTTTATCCTACCAATCTGTAACACATCTAGAACATTCACCCAACAAGATAGGTTTATGGCAATGTTTATATTTTGCCAAGAGCGACATTTTGAGTTTCATTTCATACCGTGAAACATATTCTTCTACTGATTTCGACAATTCGATGCTATCTCCGACTGACACGATGTATGCAATTCATTGCTTAACCTATGAGTTTTAGGATAAAATAAACATTTGATTAGGAATTGACACGGATTATTATTGTATTATTAGTATTAATTACAGAATTTGCTGATGCATCAATACCTTCTAACTGATTCTTTTGATTTGTAACGGCATGCTTTGTACATCCAACCATACCCATCATCACGATGTTTCAGTTTCCTCTCGAAATCCTTCATATACTCCAACATATATTTGATGCGAATACCGCAGGCTGTTCCGGTCCCGTGAGTCCGCAAATGTAGAGCTTCTTCTTCTTGAACCTTAATTCTTCGAAACTTCTCCAACTCAGTCATTCTGATCTTCACCATTGAGGAATTGTTGCATACGTTCCAGATTTTATTTTGTTCATAGGTAAAATCCGTTTCCCACTACCTCAGCTTTATTACAGTCATGATGATGATTTTTCACTTGGATCGTATCAATTATAGATTTGCTTTCGTATTTCCCTTGAACTTTGTTACATACGACTGTAACCCGTCGACATGAGTTACCCAAAGGCGACTTCCTTTTCTCTCCATCCATAAATGAATGTTAGTTATTTCCCACTCTTTTGATTCTTGTTTTACCCATTCTGAGATAACTGATACTTTCAACACTAGTCGATATTTATTCGATCCAACTCGTATCATCTTCGGAGATTTCTTCTTTCAAAACAGGTAAACTAATTTTTACCACGTAAACATTCTTTGTTGTCTATTTGAGGATGAGCCGTCCTGCTCCACTTACCCTCAACATAACACTGACTCCAATCCCGGCATGCAGCTATCTATTACAATGCGATTGCATGTTTTTTTTTTTTGCAAAACATTGGCCTATTATCGCTCGCCATGGTCACTTCTCAGCAATCTACCCACTGATATATAACAAGTATAGAGGTAACACCCAGTCACGGTACAATACCTCAGACATACCATGCATCTGTTTTGTCTATCATCTCTGAACAACGTCGAGCAAAGTCACATCTTGGACGTAACCAAGAATCTATACACAGGTACAGTGGTCAAGAATGGGTCTGGCACGAGTCTCGAAGAGTTTGTGTCCATTAAAAGCTGGGCTTCTGTTCACTGACGATCTAAGTAAATCACTACAACGATCAGCAGCCTGTCGGACAACCTCTCTAACAAACACACAGAAGTCAAGACCTACATCCACTAAAACTTACAAAAATCACGTTGAACTTGGACGAACTCCAAATGACCACCAAAGAGTGTGAGCCGCCTCTACACCATGACCCATCCACCCAGTAAATCATCTTCTAAAAACGTTGAACCATACGCTTGCTAGGGATTGATGACGAAATTCTACAAAGATACAGTACGGATTTACACCTCCTAAACATACGTTCATATGATTATCGTGGATAAAAAATCATACAACAATAACTATAAAAAATAGCCAAATAAGATTCTCTACTCTGCTTTACCCGATATTAAAATTTGTAATACACTAGAGTATCTATCATAGTAAATCGGAAATCAACGTAAACGCAACGAGCTGTTGCCTAGGGGACTTTCTAACTCCTCCTAAACATTGAAGTATGGTCCTACACTAAATATACAATGAAGTAACAAGAAGACCAAGTTTGTAACAAATGGAATCTTCTATATATAAAATATCTACGTCAAACATTGTACCAGGATGTAAGAAGATTAATAAAACACTAAAAAATGTACAACTTGTAACTAATTTATACCTGAAATAATGTTCTACATTGCAGATACAAACATACTATATCCTAATATTCCGATATTGTATGAAATACCCAATACCTTTTCATCGAAGATGTAAACTGTACAGAGAACATACAAAACTTAGAGACACATACTAAAACAGTCAAGATATAATAAAATAAGAAGAATTATGCAAAAATCGACCAATTATACCTGAAATATTGTGCTGCATGGACGATTCAAACTTAAAATACCCTAAAAAATCCTATAACTGTATGAGATAACTATTCAAAATTAAAAAAAACACGTATTCAACATAAATCAACCGATCCTTATTAAGTATACATAACACTATATAATAACTCACAATAAATCCATATCGTTCAGCTACTTTCGCTATTGGAACACCGCATCAATGGAACACTGATATATCTGGTTCAAATCTGGATAATGTGTTATGGGGTAGATAGATTCACGTAACGAAGCTGCTTCAGCAACCCAAAATACAAACATCAACTCGTCAACTACCAGACTAATAAACCAAACTATTTTTATAGATATTATATACATATGAAATAAACGACTGGAAAAACACAGAACATTGCATAAAATTCAATATCAGGCTAGTACCAAACATCCAACCGCTATGAACACCACCAAACAACCTCTGAATGAGTCAATTATACCCCAACTAGATAGGAATACAAACTTATATGTACAGATAAATATATAGAATTGCAATCCAGACATATATATGTAATGAAACATTCACTCAAAACATAGAAATAATGACAAATCTGTCGTGGAAAAAATACAATTCAAATAACAGATAAGAGCAAACTCACCTAATTTGCCAAAGCGCATCCAAATTTTCGCCTAGGGGATCCCTACACCCACCTCTCCAGAACTTGTTATAACATATCCCTACCACAACCGAATAAATATGTATAACGAGCAACAACCATCTAAATAAGAAAAAAACATAAATACAATAAACATCAGCAAAAGAATGAAAATTTAAATGTTCAAAACATTAAAACTGCCGATCTAGCCCGCTAGCCTGGCATCCAGCCCGCCACCCCCTCCCCCCTTCCTCTCCCTTTGCGTCGCCCGCCTCCCTTATCAGTGACTCCGACCCACAACCGGTCCCGCCGCCTGACCCCTCCCCTACCCACCATTTATGGTCGCCCCAAGGTCGCCCGTCCGTACGCCCGACGATAAAACTGCCTCGATGGTCGTTTTGCGGTACTTCACACTATTGTTCGATGCTGAGAAAGTCGCTGTTGACACTTTTATGGACCTCAGCAGAGCTTTTGATCGCGTGAACTATGAAATGTTGGTAGATAAATTACGGCATTATAGAGTTAGTGCTAATGACACAAACTTTATACAAAGTTCTCTTCTTGATGGAAAACACTTCGTGATTTGGAATAAACAATCATCGTTGGCCGGTAAGCTTAATATAAGAGCTGCAAGAGTCGTTCATTGGACCTCGGCTCCTCATTATCTTTATTAATGGCAGCGTAAACACTAGCGACAGGTTACCTTTTGTATTTGTTGTAGATGATATTACCGGTAATTTGACAGGAAATATTCCAGGAATACTATTGCAAAAATTAATATTCAATTGGAACACATTTCAAACTGTTCACTTGAAAAATTTTGATAATTTTGCTTGATTTTTCAATAGGTTTGTGTCAATAGTATATTGTCATGATATCTAAGCGGCAGTTGACACTGATATTTCATTTTTTTTTTAAAGATAAATATTTAAATGTAACGTTATAGTTTTTCATGACATATTGAACAACAGAGAATAGCACGTGTCTCCAACAACACCCATTGATTGACAATTTAGGATGTTTAGGAGAATTTATGTACTGCCCCTACTAACGAGTTAAAATGCCTCCTATGTCGTCAGGGCCTCAGATGCTGTTAGAGACCTCCGGGCCTAATGAGTACTACAATCCCCTTAATGGCCCCGTCGGTTATTAAGGGTCGGGAAGGATGGATGCATGGATCGAGGCCACTGATCAGGCCGCTTTGGCAAAATAAATCATTTGCTGGGAGGTGGAAACACCGCTATGAAAGACTGGCAGGTGGTGACATCATTGTCTGGCAGAGCTGGAAGGTTGTGACATCGTCTGGCAGAGTAGGCAGGTGGGGACATTTACTGTCAGAACGGCGAGTGGTGTAAGCAATTTCTGGCACACGCCGCCCCTCGTCGTCAAAACGAGGCCGCGGAATCAGCAGATTAACATGATGAAGATGCCTATTTGCTTAATAACCCGGAAAGACTCTGACCAACAAGATGGCCAGGATACATGAGCGGGAAAGACGTTTGCATCCAGACCCTCAAAAGAAAGCCTAACATTTTAGCATGAACCCTTTAATGCTGTCGTTATTGCTGGCAAGAGATTGCTTAATTTGAATTGAAGTTTGTATTCCCTCTTGCGATCTCAACTCCGCGTGGCCCTTCCCCGTGCATTTGGCTGAGTAGAACTGCTGAGTCCCTGCACGGAGCCCGCAAGCCGTCGGCATTACCACGATGATACTTTTATATGCTATTTTTTCCCTCTTATTGCTGTGTAATCGTCAAAAGTGCGGGAATCACAAGAAATCGAGTCCAGTCTGCTGCTTCCTCTGCTCATCAAAACGGCAGACCATTTAGGAAACGGAAGAGGCAGGGTGGCAACTTTTATAATAACTACCTCATTGCATTTTACACACCAACCCGTCTATGCTGTCAACCGCTGAATCCTTAAGCTTTCACTTGAATTATATGGATAACTTAAATAAAAATTGTGGATGCAGATCCTTTACTTCTGGCAGCTACATGACTCCAGTCTGCTGTGAGCGAATCACTGCAGTTCTTGTTCATTCGTGTTTGAAGTCGATTTCACACCGTAAATTGTACTGAAAGCTTATCTTAAACAGTCGTGAATCCATGATGGCACAGGGCCACGAGCCCGCCAACAGACGACACGCTACCGAATGATGGCACAGGGCCACGAGCCCGCCAACAGACAACACGTAACCAAATGATGGCACAGGTCCACGAGGCCGCCAACAAACGACTCACTACCGAATGATGGCACAAGGCCACGAGGCCGCCAACAAACGACACGCTACCGAATGATGGCACAGGGCCACGAGCCCGCCAACAGACAACACGCAACCAAATGATGGCACAGGGCCACGAGCCCGCCAACGGACGACACGCTACCAAATGATGGCACAGGGCCACGAGCCCGCCAACAGACTACACGCAACCAAATGATGGCACAGGGCCACGAGCCCGCCAACAGACGACCCGCAACCGAATGAATGGCACGGGGCCACGAGGCCGCCAACAGACGACACGCAACCGAATGAATGGCACAGGGCCACGAGCCCGCCAACAGACGACACGCGACCGAATGAATGGCACAGGGCCACGAGCCTGACAACAGACGACACGCAATGAATGAATGGCACAGGACTACGAGCCCGCTAACAGACGACACGCAACCGAATGAATGGCACAGGGCCACGAGCCCGCCAACAGACGACACGCAACCGGATGAATGGCACAGGGCCACGAGCCCGCAAACAGACGACACGCAACAGAATGAATGGCACAGGGCCACGAGCATGTCAACAGACACGCAACCGAATGATGGCACAAGCACGTCAACCGAACAATTTTGTCGGGTTATAAACTATTGGACACACGGCACCGGGGCAACTGCCTGTGATGAAATATTGAACAAGTACGCCTCTGTTGGTGCTATATATATATGTGTGTGTTTGTGTTTGGGTGTGTGTGTGTGTGTTTGTGTTTGGGTGTTTGTGTGTGTGTTTGTGTGTGTGTGTGTTTGGGTGTTTTTGTGTGTGTGTTTTTGTGTGTGTTTTGTGTGTGTGTGTGTGTGTGTGCGTGTGTGTGTGTGTTTGTTTGTGTGTGTGTTTGTGTGTGTTTGTGTTAGTGTTTGTGTGTGTGTTTGTGTGTGTGTTTGTGTGTGCTTGTGTGTGTGTGTGTGTGTGTGTGTGTGTGTGTGCGCGTGTGTTTGTTTGTTTGTGTGTTTGTGTGTTTGTGTTTGTGTGTGTTTGTGTGTGTGTTTGTGTTTGTGTGTTTGTGTTTTCTTTGTGTTTGTGTGTTTGTGTTTCCTTTGTGTTTGTGTGTGTGTGTGTGTGTTTATGTTTTTTTTTTTTTTTTTTGTTTG
>SDVV010018242.1:0-13803 GCA_016164225.1 Gammarus roeselii
TCCTTTCTCTACAAAAAGCTCATACACGTCGCCTGCTCACTTAACCACTGGCAATCACAATATAAAAATCTTCAGTCATTCCAATCCTGAAAATTATTCATTTTGGTTTGAGCTTAGTACCTTACGGACCGTGCAATATTAGACTTTCTGCAATAGACTTGTTTATTTTTTCAGGTGGTTTTCATACTGCTTGGCAGGTAACTAATTTTCATTTTATTTTAGTCTTTTAGTTGCCCCAAAGTTTAGTTGCCCGAAAGTTTAGTACTTATGAAAGGGCATGTTGTTAGCAATTTGTTTTATACATGTGATACTTCAATACTTGATTTTATTTGATTTGATTTGATAATTCGAATAAGACTCTTTAGTTCTGTTACTGCAAGAATGGAATAATTTAACTTTCCGAGACGTTTGCGTAGTTTAGGTTGTAAATTATGAATAATAATTTATTGACACTTCTTTTAATTTGGAAAATTTGATTCCCAAAAAATCTTTTCATTTTTCTAATATGTATTTTGAATTTCTACTTGTTCCATTCGTAACTCTTTACAACCTTGAATATCAGTGAATTGAAATAAAGCTTCTTATTAAGAGCTAACCTAAGGCCAAAACAAATATGACTTCATTTTTATGTTTCAAATCAAACGGATCACTGCAACAATGTTTTATTTTCTGCAACTGATATATTTGCTAATGGCTTCCGAGGTCATTGTACAAAGTCATCGGCCCACGAACGTTCGAAAACATGCATCAACTTTCCGTCAATTATCAACAAGCCTGCGTCTGGCGCCCGCAAGATGTTTCCTCGATTTGATTGCAAGTTATGGGATTTCCGTTCAATGTACAGTATTTCAGCAATACGAATTGCAATATCAATTTGATCGTCTTCTTCGATCAACCCAATCGACGTCCTTGTCCTTCGATGATAATGAAAAGAGACTTAAACAGTAATACACTTTAATTCCTTTGGTCGCAACATTCGCTGTAGGCTGAGTGAAATAAAACGATCGTCTGACTTCTTATTTTTCTCGTCGTCATATGGCCGTCGCCGCCGGCCTGATTCCGACGCCACTCGTACATATGATCGAGTTGGCAACCAATAACTCCTGAAGCTCCCTAGCTTGCGACCAAACTGCCTCAAATTTGAGACGCTGAGCAGTAGAGGCTGCTATGTTAGGAAAATGGAGGTTAGCGTTCTAGATACTTCGAGCCGAGTATGGTTGCAACAAGCACAGTACAAATATCTACCGGATAGCTTATAAATATATTTATATATTTCTATAGATAAGTGAATGTACAGTACAGAAATGTGAAGGTTTTCCACGTTATATTCAAGTCGTGATTGTTTGGGTAACAATTAAATTTGTGTAAATTGTAGGCTGAATCTATCGAGGGAATTTGATTTGTGTTCATCATCCCCAATTAATAATAATACCATAAACATTTGGTGTGAAAGAAAATCAGAAGAAATTGGAAAACATCATGAGTAACCATAATACAGTCCATACAATGAAGCGGCTGAAATATTCAACAATTTGGGTGAAATAAAAATTGTATTGCCTAAAATTTGAATTGCGGAACTGACGATCACTCAATTTGATTTTACCCTGGTAAATTAGTAATATGATTATTTCATCCAGAAAACAAGTGGATCCCTTTTTATTAATAGTCTCTTAGTAAATCTTACAAACGAGAGCTTCCTGTGACCGAGTTTCTTCCGAAGAATTACCAAGCCATTATTTGTTCACCTATATAAATAAAACATTCAAGCTCAAAACCTAAAGCATGTTTCAAATGTGGCACAAAACGTTACAAGGGCAAAACACAACGAGTCCAATACCAAACTCTGAGTACAAAATTATACTAATCAACACCTGTCAGGGTGTGTAAAGGCACTGCTACAGATTCCATCGTGTGAATATATTTTTTTAACATGAGGTAGATATGTTATGACAAACCATTAAACAATAATCATCACACACGAACTGGGTTACTGACAATAAGATGAAGTTTTCATGGTTCAAGGCTCACCTTGTGTAGAATCTTATCATTGCACCGCACGACCGTTGTAGTTATTGACCCATATTTTTGTATGGAAAGGATAACACTAATTTCAGGAATCCGATTTCCAACTTCGATTTTACAACAGAATTGCAATGGACAACGATTCAGTGCTTGATCTCAATAAAAACTATCAATAATGTTTATCAAAATGATCGTCCCAGTGGTAGTTCCGGAGCAATTTCTTTGAAACCCTATGCGCACTACTTCCAGATTGAAACGATGTATGAAGGGACATTATACCGTTGATAGTGAGGCCAGGTTAGGTCGTGGTTGTAATCGGAACGGTATCTGTAGTATTGTTAATTGTGACTGATGTTAAATGTGACGTCAGTAACCCCAATCATATTACCGAAAGTAACTGAGAGAGCGTCTATCAGACGCATCGTATTATTGCAATGCAAAATGTCAGGTCTGTTGTTTTGTCACTTTTTTATATTGATTATTTCTTCAGCAGGGAATTCCTGCAGTTTGTCACTATTTGTTCATAGACGTATTTCCTATATTCTCTCATTATCGTGCTGCCATAGGTAAGAAGCAACATTTAGTTCAGACCCTTTAGCGAATCTTCAATGATCTGATGACCCAGCTGACTTTATAAAAGTACTTTACTTGTGTTAGAAAAATGTGCATTTCATTTTACTCGTAATTTGTGAGTATTTTTTCCTTATGTTTGTATTTTGTTGTATCACGCTGTGGCCGAGTGGTTAGCGCAACCCACTGCAGTACCAGCCTCGGATGCTGCATGTCGCGAATTCGAGCCCCGGCGAAGATACGGCGGTCTCGTGACGGGGAGATCACCCCCCCCCCTCGTGTCAGTATAACTTAGCCCCCCTCCGAGTTAGGGGAAAACAGGTGAATGCCTATGCATGCATACATACGTGCAATTTGAGAGAATATTCTAAATGACTAATATCACGTGTAATCTAGGAGAATCTTTCCATTCCGGAGAATTGTTTTCAGATATTAGTAGCAATGGACGATCATTGTTCAATTTTTAGAGGGAATGAATCAAAACAATAATTTGAAAGCTGAAATTATTACAAATGATCTCGAAATAGAACTCCCCGGAATAACCGTCCCTTGAAAAATATGAAACGTTTCTTTTTGTCGGTTGTATCCTGCTATCTGCCTTGATATTATTATCTTTTGATGGAGCAAGAGCGGAGATTGACCATGCAGCAACACTTACGCTCTCTTTGATATCCCCAAATCATTTATTAAGAAATCCATAATGTTTTATTGCATGGGTGATTTTGTGGGTAATTGTGGTGGATTATACGATGTTATTTATTATACACTCGTCCAAGTCACTCTAAACGATCTCCAAAGAATAATATGTTGGTTGAAAAAAATATAATAACGAAAATCAGAATTTTGTATTTGGGTCAAGAATCCACCTGATAGTGGAGGGAAATAATAGACTGGTCAAGTCCAATTCGTCGAATTGACCAGTTCCCTTCGTCCAAAACATGAATTTCAATCTGGTCGCAATACCCGTTCCTTATTTAATTCCATATGTTGTAGAATCCTGTCAGTTTCGTTGAATTTCATTCGCAGAAAACAATTAGCAGCCTACCCAAAACTGACAACAAGTCATATTAACTATTCCACAAATCATTCCAACAGCTAAAGTTCAAACACCGCATGATGACTTAAATAAAACTTTGAAACATTTTCTTGTATATAGAGGAAAAGTCAAGCCCATGGTAACTGGTCGGCAACCCGTCCTAAACTTGTTCCAGCAATGAGTGCCGGCGAAATGTTCTCTGGTATCAGGAACCTTCTAAAAGCAGAAGAGGAATGGACCAACTTTGTAGAGGTTGTCGACCTCGATGGGAACTGCTTCATGATGGGCGTCATTAATTCTTGTTTTATTGTTGGCGTTGTTGCGATTGGAAGAGCTCAGGAGAGAGTAAAGAAACTGGATCATAATGGAGGCTCAGCTTTCAATTGGCTGAGATACATGGGTTCATTATCTGATTCAACATGCATGCAAAAAAATATGTTCATAGGAAAAATAAAATTTCGTAATAGCATTATATATTTTATAATAATAGCGACCTAATCAAGAAATTGTGCAGTACTTCGGGCATCGCCC
This sequence comes from Gammarus roeselii, assembly GCA_016164225.1. Taxonomy (NCBI): domain Eukaryota; kingdom Metazoa; phylum Arthropoda; class Malacostraca; order Amphipoda; family Gammaridae; genus Gammarus; species Gammarus roeselii. The sequence goes on from SDVV010018242.1 coordinate 4,160, forward strand.
TAGTTAGGAATCGAAGATAACCTGTGATATCCCCTGTTATCAGATACAAACAATTCACTTTAATGTAGATCTGCATGACTGGATGTTCGTATTTCTGCTTACTTATTCGAGAATATGATGGTCTTTACATCAGCAACGATTTGCACGCTTACGCTGAACCCTTACAATTTCTGATGTGAAACTTCTTCGATTCTGTTGACAATCTAGATATATCTAGTCAGGATACAATTGTCAAAATAGCTTTGATAAAATATTTGTCAGCTACGTTTTGGCCAGATGAACATTGGCCGTCATCTGGCAAGCTGAAAACCTCGACTCTTGACATTTGAAGTACAATAAATGTACTCTAATATTAATTCAGGACATTAGATTATGAACCATATTCAAGTTGCTACAGTGGCAGCTAAGAAGGGAGTACTATTTACAGGTACGAGTAGTTTTGGTCTTCGGGAATGTTGATGATATTCGAGTTGACATTATTGCATTCATTCAAAGATATTTATGACATTACCCTGATACATGCAGAGCATATACGGGAAGAAGATAAAAACATACCTGCTTGTTACCGAACACAAGAGACAAACATTTATGTCAGAAAACATAATTTTTTTTAAATACTAAAATGAAGCTCAAAAAACTGAGATTTACAGGAAAAGTTGACGGTGGTCATGTAATTATTTACGTAGCAAGTAAGAATAATTTTCTCTGTTTCAACATTATTTATTATAATTTTCAAAAAACAGTTTTAATGAGATCATTCATGCTGGGTCATCCGACGTGTTTGATTTACAAATCGAACAATTAAGAAGATATTGCGGGTGCCTGTACCATTACTTTTTGTTTGAATAGGAGTGAAATTGAAGTTCACACGAAAATTGACTGATGGGTACAAATAACAGACGCAAGTATACGTGCCCCCGACATCTGAACCAGCATATACATTTAGATAAATCGACATAGGCTTGAACATGTTTGGACAATATAATAACATTAGTACATCCTATTTCATTCGAATTAAACGTTAGGTTCTCTTTTTGTTTTATTCTTTGTTCAAAATCTTACTAAACATATAAGCAGATTCATACGCTGCTCGGTTGATGTTCATTTGTAATTTAAAAATTGTAAACAGATGTGGTAATAATGTGTTTCAAAGTGTTTCAAAAGGCTTCACAGGTATAACAAATAAGATCCAACCATGAAGCGAAGCGAGGAAGCCGTGAAAGCCTCGATTCACCGTTCAATTTTGTCACATCAGATTTCCGCACATAAGTAAATTTCAGCTAACCGAAAATTCAGTCACTACGGTTAAGGTAACTCTGAAAAGTTTTGAGAAGGTCGAAATCAACACAACAGTATCCGAGGCAATTGCAAAGGCTGCTGCATTACTTGAGGCTTCTGTATCAACTTCAAATATTTTTTCTTATCGTCCCCGCAATTGTTTTTTACCCTCTAAAAAATCAGTTTTTTCAATCATACCTCTAACCCAGCAGTGCCATGTATTGCAGCGTCGTTCTGCTGCAGTATTGCAGCCTCGTTTTGCTCGTAGCAGTCCTGTTTACTAAGAAATAGTGAGATCTTAGAAAATCACTTACCTAGTCCAGTATTCCACGTCATGGACGAAGCTAGTCATATCTTAGAATATAACAGAAATAACACAACGCTTGTAATGCCAAGAACGTCCTTACCAATTGATTGGGTATTCGATTTAACATGTATCATCGAAATTGCTCGAGAAATCGTTATGAGATTTGTGAACACGATATCTACACAATTTTTTACTCATCATTAGTAGTATATATAGCGGTGAGAATGGCATTCTTGACACACTTTTGGGCGGGGCGGGGGGTAGGGCGCGATGCATGCAACCTTTGACTCAAGCGGCCGTATGGGGATTCGCGCAGAAACGGGGAGCGGGGGGGGGGCGTAGGGTAGGACGGGGGTCAGTGAGGTGAAAGCTTATACATGTTAATAGGTTATATATTTAATAAGGGTATTATCAATTTCAATGATTGGGGGGTGTTGCAACTTCGTTGCATTTATGCATTTTCAACGCTGAGTCCTTTGAATGTTTTTTGGAATATTGACAAACATACATTCATAAGACTTGCATTGATAATAATTTCTATGTAGTATTATGTATCAAAAAGTCCCACTTTCCGGACACCTTTAAGATGAATTTTCAACCTCGAAATCATTTTTTACGTTGCTCGCTGTTGATAAATTGTACATATGTCATAGATTCAATTAGTTTATTGTTTCTTATATCGAATGTTTTAATCAGTAGCCTTGCGCTATGCTCTACTTACTCCTGCAATATCTCCTTCATTCATTTTTCCTATGCTGTGAGATATCCGACGAACGAAAATAGATACAAAATTTACGGATGACTGAATCATTCCGGGAGAAGAACCACTTAAGAGTATAATTGACTCATTCAATGCTTGATTGATGGGTTCGTAGCGGTGGGGGTTGGGATATTTTTATATGTTTTGTTCATTTATCACTATATATTCTGTTATAGGATTAGTGTGGTAGGCATGTCATATAACTCAATTTGCAGCTTTAGTGTGCGAACGGTCCTGTTTGTACCAGCCTGAAGGTAGGATCGCAGGCAAGGTTCTGTGTTTCCCATCTATTTATTTTATATGTTTATAATATCTATAAAAATAGTAAGGATTATTTCTCAGGTTGTTTGCGGGTTAATATATATTTTTTTCGTATGATGCTCTATCTTCGTTACGAGAATCTATCCACCCCATATTGCATTATCCAGGTTATAACCAGATATATCAGTGTTCCATTGACGCGGTGTTCCAATAGCGAAAATACCTGAACGATGAGGATTTACAGTAAGTTAAAATAATATGTTATGTATACATAGTAATGATCGATTGATTTGAGTTGAATTTGTGTTGTTTTTGGAATTTCGATCAGTTAACTCATACAGTTTTAGGCATTTTAGGGTAATTCAGGTTTGAATCTTCCACATTATTTCAGGCATAATTGGTACGTTATTGCATCATTTTGGTATTTACAGTATATATGTATATGTGAAATTCTGTTACGATTGAGCCGTAGTTTCTTTAGTTGAGGAGGTGTTAATTTATCCCTGTTTTGGACAGAAGTTGAGGCTAATTTCATTGGATTTTTGTATGTATGATACCGTATTTACTATAGGTTTCAGTTATTTCAACTGCATGTCTTGGTATCTTATTCACATTACTTGTTTGTTTGGTTACATGCTAGTTCATTCTCGTTCATCACGTTTTTAATGTATATTATGGGTATGGTAGAGAATTAATCTTCTTGCTTTGTTATAACTCGTGAGTTTTAGTATAGGTCTTTGAGTTTTTGTACGTTCTCTGTACAATTCCCATCTTCAATGCAATCTGTTGGGTATTTATACAATTTAAGATATATTACGTATGTATCTACAATATAGAACATTATTTCAGGTCTAATTTAGTTACATATTGTTCATTTTTATTGTTTTATATATCTTCTTTTACATCCTGATACAATATTTGACGTGGTTATTATAGATATACAGTAGAACAGACAATTTGTTACAAACTAAGTCTTGCTGTTAGGGTATTGTATATATTTTGTACGACCATTCTTCAATATTTAGGAGGAGTTAGAGAGTCCCCTAGGCAAGAACCTCGTTCTGTTTATGCCTGTTTGTGTAAATAGACCGGTTTATTAGGATGGTTACCCATTGTAGTACAATTGTATTGTCGGTTACAGCAGAGTAGCGAATCTTATTTAGCTATTAATATATATATATTTTGTTGATGTTTTTTTTTCGTTCTTTTTTCCGAAAATCATAGGAATGTATGTATAAGAAGTGTATGTCTGTACTGCATCTTTGTGGAATTTTCGTCATTGATCCCTAGCAAGTGGTGTATAGTGTAACGTTTAGAAGACAATTTCCTGGATGGATGGGTCCTAGTGTAGAGGTGGTTTACACTCTTTGGTTGTCATTTTGGAGTTCATCCATGTTCAACGTGAATTATGTACGTTCTTGTAGACGTCGATCTTAAGTTCCATGGGTTCGTTAGTGAGGTTATGCGACAAGCTGCTCATCGTAGCTTTTTATGGCCACACATTCTCTGAGATTCATTCTTGACCACTGTACATGTGTCTAGATTTTGGTTATGTCCAGTATGTGTCTTTAATCGATGCTGTTCAGAGACGATGGGTTAACAGCTGCATGGTACGTCTGTGGCATCGTATCATGACTGGATGTTAACTCTAAATTTGTTATATATCAGTGGTAGATTGCTGAGAAGTAACCACAGTGGGCATTGATTTTGTCCTGCTAGAGGCATAGCATCAGTTTGGTTCAGGAATTTATTTTAGATTTGAATGGTATCGTAGTATAAATAACATTATTCTCATAAACTCTGTGTTAAATGTCAGATATTTCTAGTATGGCTGTTACATCTGTATATATTCTTATTCGTGAACCTGATCACGTAGGATATTGGACTAGGATTTATCATCTGGGTGTGTTAGGATACGCCGTATATAATAGTTAATCATTGTTGCTTAGGGTTGAGTAGAGAATCTTATTTACCTATTTTTTAGTTCTTGTTATACATTTTTCGCCTAATTTCATGGAATTTTGGGTAAAAAATACGATTAATTGGATGTAATTCTTCAACAATTGGGAAGTTTTACCTCACGACACTGCATTTTAGTCCGATTCCATGTTGTCTAGGAGAACTAATCTACCGGACTTGTGTTGAGTGTTCGTGTTGAAATTCTTCAATAATTGAATGTACATCTCAATTAAGTTATCCAATCGCAGGTCTCTACTTGATGGTTATTCCTGCATGTCGTTCTTTTATAAATGTTTGTACGACGTTTGCAGTTTAGACACTTAGAAGTTATTGATCAATTCAGGCTGTGTTATGAGACTGCGTTCTAATTCAGAATACACGTCTTATTCGAGCATTCACCAGATCACCCGTAGCATTTTTCACATTAGGTCTGTATTGTAGAGGGGCACTAACCCTAACCCATCCTAACCTATCTTAACCTGATTTTCCCCTTTTCATACATATGATAGGCATTTTCTTCATTGATTTAACCTTCATCCTTATCAAATCTATCCACTTGACTCTGTTTTTCTTACCAATCTTTAGAAGATGGTGTGCCTACATATATCTATAGTTTTTTTTTCACTTCGCTTGTTACACGTCCAATAATATCGACCATTTGCGAGTAATGTTAGGTCATCGCTCGTTTGTGGACTTTCGAGTTCAAAACGTTTATGTAAGCTTACCCCATACGTCAGTGAGTGTTACGAGTGTTAATGCGTTAGCAAGATTTATGTACGGTTTTACTGTTTATATGATTTTTTTTGTAATGATGGATGTGCTGCTCCTACCATTTTCGTCTATTATATCAAATATTAAATAAATCCACTCTAACAATTTTTCATACAGATCTGCGTTGTATGGTCCGCAATCCACAAGATCTAGGATATAAACTATGTCTGAGGTACATAATTAGCGAAATATATATCAATGTACGACAACATAGATCAAATATCGATGAATGCAAAAAGAGTTATCATACACTGCCAAGTACATTATTACCTAGGCAATTTAACCTATTCTATCCAATAGTTATGTATTTTAATCATGTTCGATGGTTATGCATGATATTGGTATGTATGAATCTCTCCACTAGGGCTGTATATTTATCATATCAAAAGCAGTTGAATACATTTCTTCAATTTGATCCAGCAAATATCCTTTTGCAGATGTTTAGATTCCAGAATATATCGATATTTCTGTTACATGTTCGGATGAGACTCAGCAGGTAGGATCCAGGAGAACTAATGCACTTCAATTTGTTATATTTTTAATGTGGATGAGTAATACGCGATGTAAGGTTCAAAGATCCAGTCATTCTAACCAACTTAACCAATAATTATATATTTTCATTCAAGTTTGATGGATATGTATGATATTTAGTCATTATTTTGGGCGATGTACATATCAAATCCCTTCCACACGGCTCTTTTTTACGTACTTTTTCTTCTAATGTCACACACCAGGTACACACATATACGCTTTGTATGCATATGCAGGACCGGGCACGGTAAAATGACATCGTATACAGGGATAGTTACCGATACAATGTAGACACACACACACACACATTTTGAATGCGTATACAGGATCGGTTAACATCTGAGACACTTTATCTCTGATATATGTTTTTTCCATTAGAACAAAATCCCTTGTTATTGGTACAAGATATTTAGTGTGGACCAGCTTCACGTCATGTTAGGTGAAAGAAGTAACCATCTTAACCTATCCAAACTAACTTAACCATGAATTATGTGTCATCGCTGGAGATTTTTCATGCATTTGATCACGGTTTGATGCCGCCAGATGCCGGCATATGCCGGTATATGCCGGTATAATGTAGCTGTATCCACGGTTTGATCCCGTCATATGCCGGCATATGCCTGCATACGCTGGTATATGCCTGCATATGCTGGTATAATGTAGGCGTATTCACGGTCGATGTCGGCATAATGTCGGCATATACACACATTTTCTACATAAGGGTTACCATACACTGCCAGATTAATTAATACCTACCCAACCTAACCTCACCCATGGAACAATATCCCTTGCTTTGTTATGTTAGCTTCATGGTATGTTATGTTAAAAGAAGTAATCATTCTATCCTAACCTAACTTAACTTATGTACGGTTATCAGGCAATGTTTTATACGATGCATAATACATATCTCTACATTTTGATCAATCCTTTGCAGTTTGATACACACATCCACATCTGAACTTGTAAATCATCAAATAATCAACCTAACCTAACTTATGTACGATATTCAGTCACTGTTTAATTCAATGCATAACAAATATCTCCACTTAACTCTACATTTTGATCTATCCTTTGCAGTTTTGACACCTAATTATTTCTTCTTCGCAATCAATCTCGACTAATATATGTTACCAGAGATGTCAGATTTTTTCATTCACAGATGGATTGAATGTTACAAATAATTCATATCTGCTTCCATCATCATACAAATGAGCGACTTCATCTCATTCTAGGTATACCACATTTTTCTTCAATATCTCTTGACACTTCATCCTTTGACGACTTGCACAGTTGATCTGACTTTTTTATTTCCAATAATTTTTCGAACTCTTCACAATGACAGCGTTTTAAATGTCTCCACACGTAAATCGTCGATTTATATTTATTCAATTTTATTTCTTTCTGTCATAGTTCACAGACCCCATCACCCCATTTCTTTCGATCAATCTAGGACTCAAGCTATAACCCATCCTTCCACAACAGAATCCCAATATTGACTGAATATTTCCTCATCGGACTCGGATTTATATCTCACTATTCTGTCACACATGTACAGCATTTACACTTAGATAGGTTTATGGGGTAGCATTGCAGCCCCTTGAAATATATTATCCTACCGACTTCAACAATTTTCGATGTTATCTCCGACCAACGCAATGTATGCCATTTCATCGCTTTACCTTTGAGTTGTAGGATATTATAAACAATTGATTTAGGATTTACATACTTTTTATTAGTATTATTTACAGATCTTGCTGACATCTTCAATGACTTCTGACTCGTTTATTCGATTACAGCATGTTTCGTACAGCCACCCATACCCATCATCACGATGTTTAAGTTTCCTCTGAAAATCTATCATATAATCCACCATATCTTTGTTGCGAACACCGAAGGCTGTTCCGTGCCCTTGAGTCCACAAATGTAATTCTTCTTCTTCTTGAACTTTAATTATTCGAATCTTCTCAAATTCAATGTCATTCTGTTTTTCATCAATGAGAAATTCTTTCATACGTTCCAGGTTTTCTATGGTTATTAGGAAAAAACCGTTGCCCACCACTTCAGCTTTATTACAATCATGATGATTTTCCACTCGGATCATATCAATTTCGAGAGTTGCTCTCTTATTACACTTGAAGTTTGTTACATACGACTGAAACCCGTCAATGTCACTTACCCTGAGTCAACTTTCTTTTTCCTTCATCTATATATGAATGTTATCTCCCACTCTTTTGATTCTTGTTTTACCCATTCTGATAAATCTGATATTTTCAATATTAGTCAATAATTGTTCGATCCGACTCATATCATCTTCGGAGATTTCTTCTTCCAAAACACGTAAACTAATTTTTGTCACTTGAACATTCATTATTATCTATTTGAGGAGGAACCGTCCTGCTCCGCTTGTCCTCCACGTGACACTGACTCCAATCACGTCATACAAATTGCTATTATAAAGCGTATGCAAGTCTTTAAGCCTATCATCACTCGCTTCGGCGATCAATTACGTATGTATGTACATCTATAGACCTGCATACGTATGTCCATGTCAAAAACCTAACCTTACCTAACTTATGTACGGTATTCTGTCATTGATATATACAATACATAACAAATTAGCTCCACTTGACTTTACATTTTTGATCTAACCTTTGCAGTTTTGATACACACTTCCAATTTTGATCTACCAAATTTTTCACGACAATTCGATGTTGCCTCCTACTTACACGTTATATGCAAATTCATTGCTCAACCTTTGAGTCTTAGGATATTATAAACATTTAATCAGGGATTGACACGGGTTATTTCTGCATTACTAGTATTATTAACAGATATTGCTGACATCATCAATGACTTCTATCTCGTTTTTTCGATTACAGCATGACTCGTACAGTCACCCAATCTTGCTGGATGTATCAATGTTTATGCATTTTTTGTATCAACATGGTGCGTACATACAACCGTACTCTTCATCACTTTGTAGCAGTTTCCTCTTAAATTCCTTCATATACTCCACCATATCTTTGATACGAATTCGGAAACCTATCCCATCCTCATGTCTCCATAAGTGTAGATCCCCGCATTTCCATAAATGTTCTTCTTCTTCTTCTGTGCGAACTTTAATTATTCGAATCTTTTCCAATTCAATGTATCTCCAGTCTTTATCCGAAAGAAACTCCATCATATACTCCAGATTTTCTTCAGTCCCTAGATAGAATTTATTTTCCACTAACACAACTTTTTTACATGTGTGGAAGTTTTCTGCTTGGGACATATAAATTTCAACATATACCTTCTTATTTTTTTTGAACTCTGTTACATACGACTGAATTGTTTCGAAATCAGTCACCCAAATCCTGTTTTCTTCATTGTCCTTCCATATATGGATAATACTTCCCGCTCTTGCGATTCTTGTTCTCCGCATTTGTAGATAATTGATATCTTCATCACTTGTCAATATATCCTCGAACTAAGCTAAATCATCTTCGGAGATTTTTTCATCCAACACTCGTAAACAAATTTTCGAGATGTGAACATCCATTTTTATCAATTTGAGGATGATCCGTCCGTATCCGCTTATCGTCCACGTAACACTGACTCCAATCACGTCGTAATGCTTGCTATTATAATGCGTTTGCAAATCTTCAAGCCTATCATCCCTCGCTTCGGCGAACAATTATGTAGCTATGTATGGACGTTTGTCCGTCTATAGACCTGTGTTCGTACGTGCACGTGTATATTTGAGCGTATGTACGTGTACATGTATTGAAAATATAT